>JAZAVI010001810.1:0-21743 GCA_036326025.1 Chrosomus eos | reverse complement strand
TGGGCGAACCTAGTGACGGTTCAGTGTTATGTTTAAAAGTATCATTCTTTCCAACGATTTTTAATTGACTCATATTTAACACAATCTCATAACATCATTTAATGCATTGTTATTTTCAATGTAAATGATGTAATTTGATCAGCCCTACCTGGGGTAACAGCCATATAGTATCTTATTATTCTATAATAATTGAATTTATTGATCAAATTTACAAATTAAAATGAAAGATGAAGCATACATTTAATAAGACTGGCTAGGGGTGCCTTGCAGATATTACAATTATGCACTTTTAAATATACCATTGCCACCCACCGTCAATTTGGTGTGTGTGTGTGTGTGTGTGTTTTGTGTGTGTGTGGTGTGGGTTGGTTTGTGTGGGTTGGTTTATGTGATTTATGAGGGACACAAATTTGTATAATGACGTGTATTACACTGGTATTACAACTTATGGGTGGTTTATGAGGACATTTCAAAAGTCCTCATAAATCAAATGGCTTGAAAACATAAAAAACAATGTTTTATTAAAAAAATTTAAATGCAGCATGTCTGTTATATGCCTTTATTAAAAAAAACCGTATTTAAAAAATACAAGGCTTAAGACATTTTATTTTCTTTTTTAATGAAGGCCAAACCACACAGCAGTGAAATGGTTAATCTAGCCCCACTCCCCCTCCCCCTTTCCCACACTCACAGACACACACACAGAGAGCAAGCACAGAGACGTAGGCTCAGAGAGAAATGACCATATTCAAACCAAAATATCTGACTTCCTCTTGGTTGTTACTAATGACTGTAAATTAGAAAGTTGTCTGGCTGGGAGGAGAACTATATAAATACAGATTTTTGTAACTCTAGATGAAACTAACCCCCCCACTTTTGTCAAAAGGTGGCGCTACTGAGTCCCTGCACCACGCCCGTTTCTGAAACTATCTGAAGCCCAAAAAGACAAGGCTTAAAAACTCTTGTCACTGTAACAGACACAATCTCTCTCTCTCTCTCTCTCTCTCACACACACCACACACACACCACACACCACCACACACACTACACACACCACACACACCACACACACACACCACCACACAACACACACACACAACACACACACACACACACACACACACACACACGTCAAGTCACTACATTTTAGATGCAATATTGAATAAGCATAAAAATTGACCAATATTGTTTGCAAATTGACTTTGGTTAAATCATCGCAAGTTAATAACACTTAAAATTTTTCCGAAAATTTTTAATAATTGAAATGTCCCTTATGGTTAAAACCCTTCCTAAGTATTAGGTTTTGGGGATAAATAAAACCGTAATCCGCCAAGCCGTAAGCGCGCGGAAAAAGGGGGGAAGGAGGTAAAATTTTAATCCTTAAGGGCAGTGGGAAATAAAAGCGAGTCACATTCCAAAATTCTTTCTTGGAATACTAACCGGGGGAAAGCCTTTTTTAAATTGGTTTGGGGTTTTGATTGTGGTATATAAAAGTGTGTAAGGGCGTCCTTGGAAACAAGGCCAGCAGCAGCGCACCCCCCTTGTAAACCATATTATGCCCTTAAAATAAATTTTGGTTTTAAATATTTTAAAAGTGGAGCAGCGCCAATTTTTTTAACGCATCATTTTGTGAATATTACAAAGTTCATTACAGTAAATTGTCTACTATTTTTAAATTGGTTTTTCTTCGGGTTAAAAAATATTATTACACAAAAAAAGGGAAAACAAGGAATTAAGGAACACATTGTTTCAATATATTTTAAAAAGATTTAAATGTTTTAACAATTCGTTATTAAAATATGATTCTAACTTCATTTAAGATAACCTTTTTTTCGTTTGGAATGTTTTTAAATTTTAGTTGGCGCCCCACCTATATTTTTATGTTAGGCATATCGTTATTTTTTATTTTAAAGACACCCATTTCATAATTATTTTTAATTTATTTTTATTAAGGATTTAATTTAAAAAATAAAATAAGATAGAATTTTAAAAACTTTATTTTAAATAAATTTTCAAAAAAAATTATTTAAAGATTAAACATTATGACCCATTAATTTGAATCCCTTCTGGCACTTTTATGCAAGATGGAAAAAACATTAAATATTTAACAATAGTAAATGGCTTTTGGGGGTTAAAACAACATATATTATTGGGCCTACCAAACATTCATGATATAAAATTTACCCTTTTTTCGAATAAAACAGCTATTAACCCTTTTTATAGAATATTTTAGAAATAAAAAATTTAAAAAAAATTTTAAAAAAAAATATAAACCCTGGACAAAATTTTTTTGGGAAAGGAAAAGATTAATCCCAGCTAAGAACATAAAAAAAAAATAAAAAAATTATTTCTCTCTTTTTCGCCATTAAAACATAAAAAACTAAGTTTTTAAAAATTTAAATATTCATAGCTTTGATTTTTTTATTGTTTTTGGCTTTTAAAATTTTCCGTTGATTATCCCCCCAAAATGGGGTGGCTGAGCGAAACCTATAAAATTCCGAAAACATCAATTCCCCTTTTTTAAAAAATCGCATTCCCCCCCCCCCATTTTTAAAACGTATTTTCGGAAAGATTTTTTCTTTTAAATAGCACCCAACGTTAGGGGTTTTTCCCATTTCCCTTCACATGCATAAACACCACACCTCAAAGTGGTAAGAGGGTTGGGTTTGTTGGAAAATAACTTTCCCAAAATACGGTAACTGGTGGGAAAATGATTAAATTTAAAGTTCTACGTGGCTGATAGAAATAAAATCTCGGAAATTATTTGAATTTGTATGGCCCCCCTTTGCAAGGTGGGATTTTCCCCAAAAGGTTTTTGTAAATATGCATTAAATGTCAAACCTAATAAAACTTTGTGGTTAAAATTGAATTTTGGAATTAATAGCTCAAACCTCAAAAGTTTTTTGGAGGAGCCACAGGCAAAGCATGATTTAATCTTCACGGTACTTTGTCTATTTTATTTACTAGGGGTAGTTTGAGCAAAGGGGAAATAAAATGTGATGAGTTTAAAGGAAAAACTCCTGTGCCTACCCCTTGCTGGCCTATAACTTTATCAAGCTTGGGGGCCTTTGCGTAAGGTTTAAACGAACCCGCTTCTTCCCAGATTTTTATGTCTCGGAAGTTTCACTTCCTTTCGTTTGCCAAATTGGTCTCGAAAACCCAGTTCAATTCAATAAACCTCGAAAACTAATCTCAGTCTTGACCACGTTTGACGATTGATTAAAGTTTATTAACCTAGGGGGAACTTATTCCTTTCAGTTTTTTAAAATGTTAAATTCCCTTTTCCGTTTTTGTAAATTTAAACATCTTTAAATTTTAAATGATTATTTTCATTAAAAATATTATTTTATCAGCTTTTTTATTTAGGCCCATTTTTTTCTTTCAGGGGTTGTCAAAAAAAATGAAGGGAAAGCTCTGTTTGGACGGGGTCTTGAATTTAAAAGTTTGTTTTTTAAATTACCCCCAAAAAAGTAAAAAGGTGTTTTATTTTTTTTTTTTTTTTGTGTGGGGGGGGTTGGGGGGTTGGGATGATTAGGGCACAAGGGTTTAATGCGTTTTTTCCTTTTAAAATTTGGTTTTTTATGAATTTCTAAATTTAATATAATTTAAAATTAAAAAAATTTTTTATTTAAAAAATTACACCCTGGGGGTTTTGCGTTTTTTTACGAGTAAAACAAAAAATTTTATTTCCCTTTTGATGGGCCAACCATCAGCATAAGGGTTGAAAATTGGGCCCCTTCATTTTTATATAACCAAAAAAGGGGGGTAAATACTGAAAAATTTACTAAAAAAAACAATTAAGATAAATTACCACTTCCCTTCAAACACAACAGAATTTAAGAACTAGAAATTAAAATTGAATTTTAAAAAAAAAAATTGATTCCCCTTTGACAAGGATTTAAAAAATTTTAATTTGGGCCCGGGTGAATGTTAATCCAATTTTTGTATTTAAATAACCCCACCCTCTTTGTAAAGTGGCTCTTCCCTCCCCAGCGTTTCTGAACTTTGCAATGAGGGGTAATAAAATTTTTGCTGCATTTTCCCCCAAAGCAATTTTGGGGATCCTACTGCCTTAAAAGGCAATCCAAAAGAAAAAAATTTTATTCCACTCAAAAATTCAAAACAAAACACTTCCGGGTCTTCTTTTTGGGGATTTACGTTTTCTGAGTTGAGGAAATTGGTTAAAAAATAAGAGGGATTCAAGCATTTTAAAAGGGAAACGTTTCCCAGTTGCGCATCCACCCCCCCATTCCATTGTGTCGTTTTAAAACGAACACCAGCCAAAATACGTTTTAAATGTATGTAAGTTTGACCACTTATTTTAAATAACGTTCCAGCCATAATTTTTTTCTGACCAAAGTTGGATTAAATTTTGCTTTAAATTTTTTCCGGGAAATTTTCTGGGTGTTTGAATTTAGGGGGGATAATTTATTCCTTTCATGGTTTATAAAAAACCTAAAAATTTTGGGTTGTTAATTTTTAAGGGAATATATTGACAAACAAAATTTGTAGTTTTCATAAATTTAATGCATTTGTTTGATAATACCATTTTTGGTATTCCGGGGGTTGTGAAAATTTGCAGCGGAACCTCTTCACCGGCCGGCCCGCGGCGAAGGCAAGGTCGGAATTGTTGTCGGCAGTTAAGGCTCATAAATTGTAAAAAGTTATATAAAAAAGGTCCCGAAAAAATAGGGCAAGGGGGGAAAAACCCTGGGGGCCCTCGCCCCTTCTTTTGCTAATCCGATCAATGCTGCATTGCTAAGCTGAATATTTAAACGTAGCACTGTTTATATATCTAATATATTATATTAAATATTATAGAAATTTAAATGAAACCTTATATATGCCATGGCACCGTCTCACAACGGGTTTCCTGTAGGAATTTTGTGCCGACATGAAAATATGATCGCTTTACTGACGAACGGCTCAGTGCGTTAGGTTACGCATCTACAGTTTATGGATATGTTAGAAATTATACTTTTATGGTTGATATTGTGGAATAATGTTTTTACGCTCTTCTGACAGCCATTGAATAATATTTATATACAATAAAAAATGAGTATTAAAATGAAGATCTCAATTAAATTTGATTCTAATTACACATTATTTTCACGTAATTGTTTGGTCAATTACAAATACATGATTCTTTTATTTTAAATGATACATTACATTTTATGTAATATTTGGTGTGTTTGTTATGAAGTAAAAAAGATTTAGACCAAAGATAAGAACAATGGTTTAAACTATGTGGTTTGAATTTCGTTCCTAAGTCACTGTGCAATTTTAAATTTTTTAATTAAATCGACGTTACATCCATTTAATTATAAAAAGACTCTTTCTAATAACAGGCTGCATATTGAATTTAGTGTGTTAAATACAGACATACCACCTTCCCCACCAGTCTCCATAGACCAGGATTAGCCCACTCCTCCAAATTAAGATTTACACTGAAGAAGTCACAGAAGCTCAACACACACAATCACAAAATCTCATTCCATTCTAGATCAACTTAAATTCATTTCTCTAGATGAATATAAACAGTTTTTCTCTAGTGTCACCCCATTGGAAATAGTTAACTAATGATCCTGCAGCAGACCATTTCTGATTACACACACCTTGATAATTGATTGTCTCATTATGCAATGATTCAGCAATTTCGGACAAATGTTTCTAACTCAAAGATATTACATTATGCATCTCCATACAGTTAGACTGAAGATATCATTCACGATTTATACCCCTTATAAATAAATTACATAATTTAATTATGGGACAAAATGGTGTTTTGTGAAAGTGACAATTCTTGTCCGTGCTAGCACATACTAAAAAAAACATGTTTGGCTCTCCAACTCTTTTCATCAAATTTGAAAATGCCCTAACACCACCGTTAACTTTGCCCTTTCGTTTGGCTTGAATGGTTGGTAATCCTGCAATTTATCATCAGTTATTCACTGCCATTCACTGTGTTTGACTGGCAAGCGTTAAATAAATTGGCGCAAAAAAACGATTTTTTTTGGGGATAAATCAGAGTGCTATGTTAATAAAAAAATAGGCCTTACGCTTTATTTTCTAGTATAATGTGATTCCGTGCTTCCCCCTTCCACTCCGGGTACATTCACCACACCGGGTCACAGACTGGCAAGAAAAGCTTTTGACATTAGCTTCCAAGGTTCATAAAGGTGTAAAGAATTTGTAAGAACATAAGATACAGTTTATGGCAACAGCAGCAACCACCATTGTAACGTGGCTTGCAACACCACGTCCGCCAGCGTTTAACATAATTCACTGCAATATTATTGTGCGAGTTAGCATATCTTTCAGGCCATGTAAGTCAAGTCGATTTTAAATCTAGAAGCCACCAGTTATGTAAAATTAAAAGGTAAAAGCAGCGCGATTTATTATAATGACGTGGAATGTAAAAAATTTTAGATCCATTTGAAGGCTTGCGCACAGTTTAGGCCAATATTGTGCCCTACACACCTGATGTTAAGACAAACTCTTCATCATAAGTAGTTATCATGATTAATGCACATCTAAAGTTTTCTATTTTACTACGAAACGAGAAGAGAGAAAAAGCAATTGAATCAAAGATGAAGAGAAGAGTATGATTTTTGAATGCTTGGGATCTTCACATGCATTCTCGTTATTTATAAATAATGTGATTGTAGCAAAATAATAAGTTCCTATTATTTTAACGTGTTGTTTACATTTTCGTTTAATATTTAGTTTGCAAGCTTTCTATAATTTACCATGTCGACCAGGCGTTGAATCTGATGGAGTCTTCACGCAGCCGAGGCGCCGGATTCTATGAATGTTGCAAGTTTGCAAAGTTTATTAAATAGCACGACTTAAATTTCAAAAGGAGAAATAAAATATAGATAAAAAACAATAAATTATTTTTAAGGCTTTCACAAAACACGTTAGCTCAAGCCTGGCAAAATCATGTATGACCACTTAAGTCCTATTAATTTCATACCTCATGCAGTTCATATTTATATATTGGGAAAAATAATTAAATTATAACAATAAAACTGATATTGTTCTTAATAATTAAATCACACTGTATACAGTATTAGGCCAATACAAATCTTCTGTCCTATCTTCTGTACAAAATATAGTCCGTACAGCACTTTGGAAACAGGCTTGTATCTAAAATTTTATTATCGATATTATTAAATATACCGTTAATAAGTATTTATAAAATAAAGACACGCCACTGTAAAGTTATGCACATTAAAAAATAACGTCATTAACAGCATTTTCACTATGTTATTAAGAATATCATTGTGTTGGATTATGATATTAGATAATAAGTAAACAATAAATAATTATTTGGTCAATGGAGATGTAACTGAATTAATTCCATTATTTAATATGTATAAAGTTCTAAATTATTAGAACATATTAAAATGTGGAAAAAAAAACTAACTAAATTCCAAAAGTATCCTGTACGGTTGGTCCATGTAACTCCTGTTGCACATTTCACTTAACCAATGGACACACCCACTCAAAAGCTGTCCACACTAGTGATGCTAGGGTTTCCTGTTCGGAAAGAGCAATCAGAGACATTCGCACTTGCCAAGCATTGCTTAAGCCAGCATCGCGATCCACCCCCCATTTCCATGGTGAACTGCGTTCATGTGGCACTGATCACACACAGCCAAAAACCTAACAGTAACGTTAGCGCTTTATTTTATAAATATTAACAAACCTGGTTCCAGTCATAACTATCTTATACTGATTCTCAAAGTGTGTAAGTGAGTTGTTTGTCTTTAATAAAACAGTTTCTCGACGAAATACATGGCCGTTGAACTGGAGAAGATATGAGTTAACTTTATAGTTCCTTAACTGTGTGTCTGATATGAATAAATCCCTCGGCAAATATATTTGAATGGGTTGTTATGCTGCTTCCATAGACACCATTGTGTATTTTACAAACTATAAATGATTGTTATTGCTAAAAATTATATGCATTTAAATGTCTGAAACTTAAATAAACTTATGTTTAAAACACTGAATAGTTGTGATATATATTGAAATGCACTGAACGCGTCTGTCTCGGCTCCGACGCCAGCCATCCACGCGAAAGCACAGTCGGATCAGCTGCTCTGTCACGTGTAGCATTGTACATCATGTACATCTCGTCCTATGGTCAGCTGCTGCAGACCAGAGCGTGCCTGCAAATCAAATTGGCTGATGAGATTAGAGGAAAATATCTCCAGCGTTTGTGCCTAGCCCTTAGCTGTTCTTAAACCACTGTAATACAGGTTTGCGGGGCTTATTGCTTATGTGAAACCAAGTAAAACGTTAGCCCGTACCCTCCTCCGTATTCGAACCATCGCGATGTTCCACTGTACACTCGTTGAGCAAATTTTGGTAAAGACATCGCAACCCTAGATTCAATGACCAATCCATACGCTGTCTCAGTCATGAATGACTCATCGTTACGTACGAATCGTTTTGAACTTGATATCAATGACCGCTCATTAATCGGTAGCCTGGTCAACATTTAAGTTACGTGTTTATGTTTATTTAAAAGAATCTTTCCCTTCACAAATTTTTAAATTGATCTATTTTATAAAATCTCATAACATATTAATCTTGTTATTTCTATGTAAATGATGTAATTGATCAGCCCTACCTATGTACATGCCATATAGTATTTATTATTCTAAATTATTGAATTTATTGATCAAATTTCAAATTAAATGAAAGATGAAGCATACATTTTTAATATAGATGGACTAAGGGGGCTTGCAGATTACAATTATGCACTTTTAATATACCATTGCCACCCACCGTAAATTTTGGGGGTTTTTGTGTGTGTGTTGGTGTGTGTTGTGTTGTGTGTTGGGGGATGGTTTGGTTGGGGTTGGTTTATGTGATTCTATGTGGACACAAATTGTATATTGCTGTTCACTGTATTACAACTATGGGTGGTTTATGAGGACATTTAAAGTCCTCATAAATCAAATGGCTTGAAAACTAAAAAATACAATGTTTATTAATAAAATTTAATGCAGCATGCTTTAAGCCTTACTAATAAAAAACGATTTAAAAAATACAAGGCTTTAAGACATTTATTTTCACTTTTAAAAATAAGATTCATTGGCCTAAACGCACACAGCATGAAAGTTAATCATAATTGCCCCACTCCCCTCCCCGCTACACTCACAGCACATCACACACAGGAGGTCACAAAAAGTAGCACAGAGAGATAAAAATGACCATATTCATACTAAAAATCTGACTTCCTCAAAATTGTTACTAATGACTGTAATTAAATTTGTCTGGCATGGAGGAGAACTATATAAATACAGATTTTGTACTCTAATGAAAAACTGAACGTCCCCCCTTTGTCAAAAGGTGCGCTACTGAGTCCCTCACCACGCCCTGTTTCTGGAAACTATGCACATGTCACCTGGCTATAAATTGATCTGTCTGTCGAGTTTTATGCAATTTACAATGTTAGCTGTCTATGCCTTCTTAAATGTGTAAGTATTGTTTGTTAAACATTTCCAAATAATGCGGTAAGTAAAAGTTTTAGTTATGGATTGCCACAGAAAGTTTCAAAGATATCAAGAATCCATTCACAGGTCTTTA
The DNA here is from genome assembly GCA_036326025.1 of Chrosomus eos. NCBI lineage: Eukaryota > Metazoa > Chordata > Actinopteri > Cypriniformes > Leuciscidae > Chrosomus > Chrosomus eos. The sequence goes on along the minus strand of JAZAVI010001810.1, from coordinate 12,140 downwards.
TCTGCCGTGTATTTAGGTTCTAAACAGTGTGAAATTTTCGGGGTTTTTTTTTTTGAGCATGTTAAGGCCTCCAAAAGTGCCCAAAAAAGGTAGTAAAAATAAATTTTTTAAAATTAATAATTAATTTTAATAAAAAATAATTAAACGTATGACAGTATTATCAAATGGCGTCAGTGCGTTTCGGCCTTAGGGGACGCATTTTAATAAATCTGCTGCTGTGTTTTAATTTAATCAACAAAGGACAACTAAATTACTCTTGCTCTGTAATGGCTAACTCTATCAAACTTGACAAAAAGTCCATATATATTAATTTATGCATAATTAATTTATGGCATGAATTAATTTGTTGAACTATTAAGTAATTAATAACAACTATATGATTGATATATTTTGGTTTCTCTCCATCTTTAAAATTACAATGCTATGAATTGAAATTAACTGAAATTAAAATACAGTTATCGGTTACCGATCGAGTTATCGGCAGGTACCAAAAAATGAAAGTTCGGTATCGGACTCGTCTGGAAAAAGTGGTATCGGTGCTCCTAAGTATATAGATATTATATATATATATTATAAAATATATATATATATATATATATATAAATGCCATGGCACCGCCAGCCTGGTGCCTTAAGGGTTATTGTGCACAGACGTGACACTAAAAATCGTCGCTATCTGCCGAACGGCTCTGGTATTTCCGCTTCAGCACTGATGATGTTGTAGAATTAGTGCGCTCTCGTTGGTCTGGATTATTGAGGATTTTTTAGATTATGAGAATAAGTTATTTATATACAGTTAGAGAATAAAGTTAGTGTTTTATTAAAATGAAAGAAACATTATATTGAATCTGAAATATAGCACATTAATTTAATTTATTAGTTCAATACACAAATTACAAATCTTAATTTTAATTTAAAGAAACATACATTTAAACATAATGGTTTGTAGACTAAAAAAAAAGAAGATATATCCAAAAAAGACAAGGCCTGTTAAAAAGTTTCCAATCAAGCTTAATGGTCTCTTAGGGTGCCACTGCTCTGCACATTTTATATGTCTCCTTTATCTGACACACCCCTTCAGTTAATAAAGCTCTTTCCTAACCAGTGATGATCTGAATCAGGTGTGTTTAAATGAGGGAGACATACAAAACTATGCAGAGCAGTGGCTCCCTAGGACCAGGTTGAGATCCACTGCCTTAATGGGTTAAACTCTTTTCACTGTAACACACACACACACACACACACACACACACACACACACACACTCAAAGTCACCTTACATTTTAGATGCAATATTGACGGTTTTTTCTGTTTCAGCAGCGAAAATAGTTAAACAAAAGATCACAGCAGAACCATTGCGCATCTCACAGCAACATGTTTTCTCATTACTGAATGATTCAGCATTTTGGACAATTGGTTTACTCAAAGATTGACGATATCATCGTCCATCGTGATGGCTGACAGACATCACGATGTTAAAGTCCCCATGAAATCAAAATTGACCATACTTACTTTGTTTGCCTAAATTGATCGTTTTGTGGTGAACAATTCATCCGTGCAAGTCAATCCACACAAAAAAATTTTTGGCTTCGTAATCTTTAATCAAATTCTGAAAATGCCCTCCCCTCTGCACTGGAGGACCTTGCCCGATGACGTAGGCTTGATGGTTTGGGTGTCTGCTTAACATCCGTAATCACGCCCCTCCAACTGACAGTAGACAGGCACACAGCGTGTGAAAGGAGAGATGGCGAGGAGGTGCATTTTTCTAGATCCAATCAGGTGCTAGTTGGAAAAAAAAAAAAGCAGCACGCTCACTATTTTGCCTCATAAGTATTCCGTTTTCTCTCGGAAATACGTCACAGCACTGGAGAAAAGCCGTTTGCAAACTTCCGGTTCATGGGACTTTAAGCAAAGAACGTATATTTACAAGAAGTGAAAGCCAATAGAACGTTCCATTGCAACACCAGCGCCCAGCAGCAGCGCTACGCTTCCGCCATTTTGGGGTGAAAGCCATATATTTAGCCCAGTGCAGAGGTCATTTTTAGGTTGAAATAATTATGTAAAAAGAGGAGGCAGCGCCAGATTTTTAAACGCAGGTGCCGAGGGGGTGCTAGATCATTGACAGGGGGAGCTGCGCACTTATAGCCTATATTGTGCTACTATATTATTAAATGAGCAAAACTTCGATATTTAATATTCAATCATTTTAATTATCACAACTAAAGTTTTAATTTTACTAAATTGAATAAGAACAACATTCAGCATTCAATCAAATATATTTAAAGATGTATTATTTATAATGTTATTTCAACATAATATCTGTTATTTCAACATATGTGAGTGTGCAACATAATCAGAGAGTAGCCTATTTCTTTTCGTTTGGAATAGTTTCGTTTAAATATTTAGTTGCAAGCTTTCTATATTTCTCATGTCTGAGGCATATTTCGGTTAATTTATGATGAGATTCGCTCAAGACGAGCGCCGGCGCCGGATGTCATGATTATGTCTGCTATATTTGCCATTTATTAAATCAGCCGATTAAATTTAAAAAAAAATAAAATAAGATAGAATTTATACAAAACGAAATTAATTTTAAAGAAAGGCTTTCTACAAAACACAGCGTAGGCTAATGAGTCAAAATCATGTATGAGCCACTTCATGTCTCCCGATATCATACTCATGCTGTTCACTTTTCATAATCAATATGGGGAAAAAAAACATTATAATATTTGAACAAATATGAAACTAAATGCGCTTATTTAATGGCTACAACAACACGTATACAGTATTAGGCCTACAAACTCTCTATTTGTACAACTATTAGGCCTATACAACAGCAATAGAAACAGCTTTACAGTAAACTTCTTATATCGTATATTAATGACCGTTAATAGCAAGACTATGTAAACAAAAACACACAGCCACTGTACAAAATTGTGGCAATTATAGGATAACGGACACAGCAATGCATAATGTTCCATAAGTCATCATGTTTGTAGCATGATCCAGGGGATTAAAACGTACAAAATATATTTCAGGCCAAGTGGAGTTGGTAACTAATAATAGTAGTAAATGTGTAAAGTTGCATAAAATGGAAATATTCTATAATGCAAGAAAAAACTAACCTCAAAAAACTGTTATCTGTGCTGTTGTCCAGTAACTCCGTTGGAATATTCATCCCAAAATGGCGGCCGCGCTCCCGAAGCGCCACTAGTGGCTGTTACAGAAAGCATCAGAGTTTCGCCTCTTGTGCCTCTTTGCTTTAAGCCAGCATCGCGATCCCCCCCCCCCCCCCCATGTTTCCAGGTGACGCGTCATGCTTGGCACGTGATTCACCACAGCCAAAATAGACATGTAACGTTAGCGCTTTTATTATAAATATTAACAAACCTGGTTACCATGTCATTAACTATCTTCTATTCTGATTCTCAAATGTGTGTAAGTGAGTTTGTTTTTGTCGTTTAAAAAACAGTTTCTCCGAAATACATGGGCCGGTGAACTGGGAGAAGAATAGAGTTAACTTTATAGTTACTTACACTGTGTGTCTGATATGAATAAAATCCGTCGGCAAATATATTTGAATGGGTTGTTATGGCTGCTTCCATAGACACCATTGTGTATTTTACAAACTATAAATGTATTGTTTTGCTATAAGTTATATGCATTTAAATGTCTGAAACCTAAAATAAACATTATGTGGTTAAAAACACTGAATAGTTGTGATATAATATGACAAGCACTGAACGCGTCTGTCTCTGGCTCAGCGCCAGCCACAGCGCGAAAGCACAGTCTGGATCTGGCTGCTCTGTCCACGTGTACATGTACATCATGTACATTCGCTCCTAGTGGTCAGCTGCTGCAGACTCAGAGCGTGCCGAAATCAAATTGGCTGATGAGATGTAGAGGAAAATATCTCCGCGTTGTGCCTACGCCCCTTAGCTGTTCTAAATCCACTGTAAAACACGGCTTTGCGGGGCTTATTGCTTAAGTGAAAAATTAAAACGTTAGCCCCGACCCTCCTCCGATATCATCGTTCCATCGCGATGTTTCACTGTACACATCGTCTGATGCCAAATTGGTAGACATCGCAAACCCTAGATTCAATGACCAATCCATACCTGTCTCATTCATGATGACTCAGTCGTTCGAACGAATCGTTTGAACGAATGAATCAATGACTCGCTCATTAAGACGGTAGCCTGGCGACACCTAGTGACGGTTCAGTGTTATGTTTTAAAAGTATCATTCTTCCAACGATTTTTAATTGACTCATATTTAAAACAATCTCATAACATCATTAATGCATTGTTATTTTTCAATGTAAATGATGTAATTTGATCAGCCCTACCTAGGGGTAACAGCCATATAGTATCTTATTATTCTAAATAATTGAATTTATTGATCAAATTTACAATTAAAATGAAAGATGAAGCATACATTAATAAGATTGGACTAGGGGTGCCTGCAGATATTACAATTATGCACTTTTAAATTATACCATTGCCACCCACCGTCAATTTGGTTATGTGTGTGTGTGTGTGTGTGTGTGTGTGGTGTGTGTGTGTGTGTGTGGGTTGGTTTGTGTGGGTTGGTTTATGTGATTTATGAGGACACAAATTTGTATAATGACGTGTATTACACTGGTATTACAACTTAGGGTGGTTTATGAGGACATTTCAAAAGTCCTCATAAATCAAATGGCTTGAAAACATAAAAAACAATGTTTTATTAAAAAATTAAATGCAGCATGTCTGTTATATGCCTTTATTAAAAAAAACGTATTTAAAAATACAAGGCTTAAGACATTTATTTTCTTTTTAATGAAGGCCAAACCACACAGCAGTGAAATGGTTATCTAGCCCCACTCCCCCTCCCCTCCCCACACTCACAGACACACACACACAGAGAGCAGTCACAGAGACGTAGGCTCAGAGAGAAATGACCATATTCAAACCAAAATATCTGACTTCCCTTGTTGTACTAAAGACAAAAGAAAGGTCCGGGGGAAACTAAAAAAAATTTTTAAAAATAAAAACCCCCCTTTGTTCAATGTGGGATGGTCCCGCCCCCCCCCCCTTTTAAAAAAAATAATGTTCCCGGGTAATAAAACCCCTTTTTTTTTGCAAAGGGGCTAAAGAGTCTCAAAAGCCCAAAAAAAAAAAAAAATTTTTATTTCCCCAAATTTAAATTTCAAAAATCATTCCATTTCTTTTGCCCTGGTTTTAAATAAAAAAATTTAAAAAGGGGAAAAAAGGGGAAAATTTAAAAATTTTTAAATAAACTTTCCTCTGCCGTTTTTCCAAACTTTGACCAAAGGAAAATAAAGGGTTTAAAGAAAAATTTAAATTTCACAATCTTTTAAATTTTTGGTTATACCCTTTTTCCTTTTGTTTCCCCAAATTTTTTTTCCTCCCACGGCCCAAAACCCTTCAGATAAAAAAAGCAATTTACCCAATTCTGTTCACCCCGGGTTTTTGGGCCTTTTTTTTCCCTTTTGGGGGAGAAAAATTTTTTCTTTTTTTTAAAAATAAAATTACCCCCCTTCCCGGGTTTGGGGGGAAAATTTTGTAATTTTAAAAAATTTTTGGTTTTTCATTTTAATACCCTTCTGTTTGTTTTGGGGAAATTTTTTTGGCCCTTAGGGGGGGGGAACCCCCGGGGCCGGGTTTTCCATTTCAGCCCGGTATGGCCCCCGGGGGTTTACGTTTCAAAAAGGCGGGTTTTTGAGCAAAGGGGGCCCCCGGTCCAAAAGGGAAAAAAAATTTTTTTAAAAAAAAAAAAAAAAAAATTTAATTTTTAGGAAAAAAAGGGCCTTCCCCGGGTTGGGCCCAAAAAAAAAAATAGGGGTTCGCCCGGGTTGGGCCCTTAAAAAAAAATTTTTGCACAGGTTTGGGCCCAAGGGGGCAGCCCCCCGGGGCCCGGGGGGGTTTTTTGGTTATTTATTATTTATATATATATTTTTTTAAAATTTAAAATTTTTTAAAAAATTTTTTTTTTATTTAAATAAAAAATTTTTTTTTTTTTAAAAGGGTGCAGATCCCTACCGTATTTGTATGGCCCCGTCTGGTATTTTTTTTTTTAAAAAGCCCCCCAAAAAACTTCCCGGGAAGGAAAAGGGAGTTTTTAAAAGGGGGGGAAAAAAAAAAGGGATATAAAAATTTTTTAAAAAAAAAATTTTAAATTTAAACCCCCTTTTTTAATAATTGGGGGCCCCAATATAGAGAAAAAAAAGGGGAAGGGGTCCCAAAAAACCCAGATGGGGCCAAACCCCTTTTGGGGGGGAAATTTTTTTGTTCAATTTTTTGGAAAAAAAAACACATTAGCCTTTTAAAAAGTTAAGACGGGGAAAAGGGGAAAGAGGAAAAAAAGGGGTGCTTTTGGAAGGAGGAAAAAAGGGAACACTTTTAATGGGGACGGTAAACCCCCAACCCAAAAAAACAAAATTTGAAAAAAACAAAAACCCTTTTTTTTTAACGGTTTTTCCCAATTTTACAACAGCAGGCAAAATTTAAACCCAAAAACAGGGGCCCCCCGAAAAAAGGGCCCCCAAAAGGAAAAATTTTACCTTGGTTTTACGGGGAATTCACACCAAAACTATGAAAAAAACATCGGATTTAAAAAAATAATCCAAGTGAAAAAATTTTTCAAAAAAAGGGGGGTGGTTGGCCCTTTGGGGCCCCACAAAAAATTTTTGCTTGTTTTTAATTTAATAAACCCCGGTAAATTTCCCTTGCCTTTGGTAAATAAGGTTTTCCTTTACAAAAGATCCTTTTTAAATTTTTTCTTTAATAAAACAGTGTGAAAAAATTTTTTTTTTTAAAAAAATTTAAATTTTAAAAAAAAAAAAAGTTGAAAGGCTCACCAAAATTTTTTAAATTCCTTGAAAATTAACGAAAAAAAAAAAAAGGGGTTTTTCCTTTCTACGGGATTTTCCAAAAAGAATATTTTGGGGGGCTTAAAATTTTCTGCACCCCCAAACTAATTTTTTTTTTTTTAAAAATATATTTTTTAATAAAACTGGGGATTTTTTTAACACGGAAAAAATAACGTGCAGGGGGAAATTTTGGAGCCGCCACATGGGTTTTTAAAATTTTGCCTTTTTGCTGGGTTATTATTTTTTATTTTTAAAAATTTTTTATTACAATGGGAAAAAAAAATTTTTAAAAAAAAAAAATTTTAGTTTAAAAATTTAATTTTAAAATTTTATTTGGTTCACTTCCAAAAATAAATCTTTTTTTTTTGAAAAATCTTTTAAAAAAAAAATTGGGGTTTTAGCCTAAAAAAAAATATTCCAAAAAAAAAATTTTAAAATGGTTTTAATTTGTCCAGGGGGGGTTTTCAATTTTTTGCTCCTTTATCTAACCCCCCTTCATTAAAAATTTTAAAGTGAATTAAAATTTTTAAAAAAAAAAAACTTTAAAAAGGGACCCCAGGGGCAAAATTTAGACCACTCCTTGGGGTTAAAATTTTTCCTTTCAAACAAAAAAAAAACCCCCAAAAAATATTTTAAAAAAAAAATTTGGGGGTTTTTGTTCCACAAAAAGTTTTAAAAAATTACCCAAAAATTGGGTTACAAGCAAATGCCATTACAAAAATTCAATTTTGGAAATTTTGGTTTTTTCAAAGAACACAGCCACGTAGGGAAATAGGTTAAGCCCTGAAAAAAAATTTCCATATTCTTTGTTTGAAAATTTATCGTTTTTGGGGAAAAAATTATTTTGGGAAGTAAAAACAAAAATTTTTTTGTAATTTTAAAAATTTGAAATTCCCTTGCGGGGGAAAAATATGATAGGCTTAGGGGGGGTTTTCCCTTAAAAACCTTTCCCCCCCCCCGCGGAGGAAAAGCTTAAAGGGGAAAAGGCGGGGGGTCTTTTTTAGCCCTCGGGGCAAAAAAAAGGGACGCTCACATTTTTTTTTTTGATTCCCCCAAATAAAAGCCCCTAAAAAATTTCCCGGTTCTTTGGGGGGTTTAAAAAAAGGTTTTAAAAAAGAAAAATGGTTTTTAAAACCGGGCCCCCCGCATACTTCCGATTTTTGGGGGAAAAAAATAATTTTTGATAATTTTTTTTTTTAAAAAAAAAAAAAGGGGGGGGGCCGTTTTTAAACCCGGGTTTTTTTTAAGGGGGGCCATTAAGTAATTGACTAAAATAAAGGAAAACCTTTTTTATTATATTTTAAACACAACTAATTTTTTTTTCTAAAAAGAACAACATCAGTTCTCAAATAATTTAGGGTTTTTTTTTTTTTTCCTTATTTGTTTTCAACTTGGGGGAACAAAAAAAGGGGGGAAAAAAACTTTTGTTTGGTAGCAAAAATTTTTAAATTTTTTAACATTTGGGTTTTTGGTTTTTTTTAAAAGTGCCCGGCCCCCCGGGTTCATTTTTCGCTATTTTGCCATTTAAAAATCCAGCCAAAATTAAAAAAAAAAAATAAAATAGGAAATTTTACCCGAAAATTAATTTTAAAAAGGTTTTCAAAAAAAGGGGAAAGAGAAAAAATTTATAGACTTTGCTCCCCTACCCCCTTTTTTTTTTAAAAAAAATTTTGGGGAAAAAAAAAAAATTTTTTATTTTAACAAATTTTTAAAATTAAACCCATTTAACTTTAAAAACCCCTAAAGATTATACAAACTCTCTAGTACACCTTTTTTATTTCAAAGAATGAAAATTTAAGTAAATTTTTTAATTTAAAATTTTTTTGGGGGCTTTTTTGAAGATTGAAAAAACCCCCAGTTACAAAATTTTGGGTTTTTAAAAAAAAGGGGACGTTTTTTGGTTTGGGGGGTTTTGTGTTGGGGGTTTTGTTTTTTTGGGTGGGGGTTGTAATTTAAAGAAAAAATTTTTAAAGTTTATAAAAGGAAATTTTTTATAAAAAAAAAAACCTCAAAAAAAGGTTAAAGGGCTTTTCATTTTTTTAATATTATCCCCAAAAGGGGGCCTTTAAAAACGGGTTTAAAAATTGACTATTTCCCTTTGGCCCCCCTTTTTAAAAACCCACCCCCCCCCCCCCCCCTTTCCATTACGCACCACTACACCCCAAAAAGGGAAGTCGTTTTTTTTTTTTTTAACAAAAACCGGGTCCTTTTTTACTATTTAATTAAATGTTTTTAAAAAATTTTTTTTGGGTTTAAAAAATTTTTGAAATACCCCGGGGGGGGGGGGAAAAGTTTTTGACACCGGGGTTTTTTTTTAAAAAAAAAATGTCCCCCAAAAAAATTTTTGGTGGGTTTTATGGGTTTTCCAGAACCCCGGTTTTTAAAAATTTTAAGTTTTGTTTTTCAAAGAGTTTAAATTTAAAAATAAAATTAAAAAAAATTTGTGGTTTAAAAAAAATGAAAGTTGGAAATTTTTAAAGAAAAGAAAGGGGGGGCCTTTTTTCCCCGCCGCGGGGCATTTGGGGTCCTTTTTTCATTTTTACTTTTTGCCCCCCAAACCAGGTTTTTTAAGGGGTGGAAAAAAAATTTTGGGGGTTTTGGGGGTTTTTCCCCTTTTTTCACCCCCACCGTTTTTTAAAACCCAAACACCCCCCCTTTTTTTTTAAGTAAAAAAAATTGCCCCGCCCCCCCCCCCGAATTTTCGGGGGGGTTTTTAAAAAAATCCTTTTGTCCCAAATTTTAAACCAAACCCCGGGCTAGAAATAAAATTTTTTAAAAAAAGGGGTTTTTGTCCCTTTCAAATATGCCGCTCTTGATAGCCGGGCCCACGGGGCATGTTTGTTTAAAATTTTCCCCCAAATTTTTAGCCTTTTTCCCTTTAAAATTTTTAATTTTTTTTTTTCAATGTAAATGATGTAATTTGATCAGCCCTACCTAGGGTAACAGCCATATAGTATCTTATTATTCTAAATAATTGAATTTATTGATCAAATTTACAAATTAAAATGAACGATGAAGCATACATTTAATAAGATTGGACTAGGGGTGCCTTGCAGATATTACAATTATGCACTTTTAAATATCCCCATTGCCACCCACCATCAATTTGGTGTGTGTGTGTGTGTGTGTGTGTGTGTGTGTGTGTGTGTGTGTGGGTTGGTTTGTGTGGGTTGGTTTATGTGATTTATGAGGACACAAATTTGTATAATGACGTGTATTACACTGGTATTACAACTTATGGGTGGTTTATGAGGACATTTCAAAAGTCCTCATAAATCAAATGGCTTGAAAAACATAAAAAACAATGTTTTATTAAAAAAATTTAAATGCAGCATGTCTGTTATATGCCTTTATTAAAAAAAACGTATTTAAAAAATACAAGGCTTAAGACATTTATTTTCTTTTTTAATGAAGGCCAAACCACACAGCAGTGAAATGGTTAATCTAGCCCCACTCCCCCTCCCCCTCCCCACACTCACAGACACACACACACAGAGAGCAGTCACAGAGACGTAGGCTCAGAGAGAAATGACCATATTCAAACCAAAATATCTGACTTCCTCTTGGTTGTTACTAATGACTGTAAATTAGAAAGTTGTCTGGCTGGAGGAGAACTATATAAATACAGATTTTTGTAACTCTAGATGAAACTAACCCCCCCACTTTTGTCAAAAGGTGGCGCTACTGAGTCCCTGCACCACGCCCGTTTCTGAAACTATGCACATGTCACCTGGCTAATAAATGTGATCTGTCTGTCGAGTTTCATGCAATTTCAGGCATGCTAAGAGTCTCAAAAGCATCCAAAAAGAATATTAAAGTTTGATGGATTGCCACAGCAACAGTTTCAAAGATATCAAGAATCCATTCACAGGTCTTCATCTGCCGTGTATTTACATTATACAAATGAAGTTTGAAGCAAATCGGGTAAAAATAAGAGGGTGATTTCAAAGCATTTTGAAAGTGACACACTTCCTGCTGCCAGTTGGTGGCGCTATAACTTTGACTCACAATAGTCACATCCATATGATCGGGCTCTTAGAACGAACACACTGCTGAAGTTTCATCAAGATCAGTTAATGTATGCTGAAGTTATGACACACTTCCTGTTTCACGTTTCTCGCCATAATTTTGTTTCCTCGCCACGGCCAAACCGTTCGAGATATCAAAAATCCCCTCGCAAACTTTCATCCTCAATGTCTTGACTTCACGCTGACCGAGTTTCGTGCCGTGTGTTTGAATTCTCTAGGAGGAGTACTTCAAATTCCTTTGCGTGTGTTTTACCAACAACCCTAAATAGCCCACTTCCTGTTGGGCTGGGGTAAAAAGTAAGAGTGTGAAGTATATATGAAACGATGAGATCTACATGTGTACCGAGTTTCATATTATTACATGCAAGCGTGTTTGATTTATGGACCATGTTTTCGGACCCCGTTCCAGGGGGCGCTGTCGAGACCCCCTGCCACGCCGGGTACCATCTTCAGCCCGGCCCTGATGGCCGCGGGTTCTGACATGTGTGCAAAGTGTCAGGAGTTTTTGAGCATGTTAAGGCCTCCAAAAGTGTCCAAAAGGTAGTAAAAAAATAATAATAATAAATAATCCTTAGGAAAACAATAGGGCCTTCGCCCTTTGGGCTTGGGCCCTAATAATAATAAATAATCCTTAGGAAAACAATAGGGCCTTCGCCCTTTGGGCTTGGGCCCTAATAAAACCCTAATGCACGGACATTTTTTAAATGTATTCATTTTGGTCAGTCATTGGTCTGCATTTAAGGCAACAATTCCAGCAATATATTTACGAAAGCAAACAGCAAAAAATCTTGCAAATAACATTATTATTATTATTATTATTCCAGAACCACATAGCCAGGCTCCAAACATGAATCCAATTGACATTTTGTAGTAAGGCCATTTAATTGAACAAAAACACAACTTGGGCCACTTAGAAATATAATATTGAGACACATATCAAAGGTTGTCTTTGAATACACTAATTCACAAATTTCTTCTTAAATAGTGAAAAACACATTATGTGACAAATGAAATGTAAAAAAACACAATCAAGAGGGTGAATACATTATACAGAGTCTATAAATGTGAAAACTGAAAGGCACTTCATTACTTCTATCAGTTTATTTCAGATCAGCAACAGGAGGTAAACACTATCAAAAACTTATGACTGTAAAATACTGTAACTTTAAAATACTATTTAAAAAAGTTTCATCACAACATAACAACAGAGTAAAGGCTGTCCTTCAACAATGAAATGAT
>JAZAVI010001808.1:0-12689 GCA_036326025.1 Chrosomus eos | reverse complement strand
TTGGACCCAAAGAATCACTGAAATTAAGGGAGTTTAGTGATTTCCTCATCTCTTGCAAAAATGCAATGCCTCATGTACATGGTTTGAGGGTTTTGGACGATTGTGAAGAAAACCAGAAATTGCTTCAGAAACTTCCTGACTGGATAACAACTCGCTGGAATAGGTATGTCACTAAAGCATTAGATGAAGAGAAGCCATACCCAAGCTTCACTGAGTTTTCAGACTTTGTGGCAGAGGAGGCACGTATTGCATGTAATCCTGTTTCCTCTCTACTTGCTTTAAAACATGAAGAAGAAAAGTCTGGCAAGGAGCAGAAACGTCTCAAGGCCAGTGCTCTGACACAAAATGTTAAACCCATTGCAAGGAATGCATTGGAAAGAGAGAAAGGCTTCAAACTAAACCCTTCTGTCACTCAGGATAAGAGACAAATAGAATGTGTCTGCTGTCAGCAAAATCATTTTATATACAAATGTGAAAGGTTTGCGGCAATGCCTCTTGAGGAGAAGAAAAGGTTTGTCATCAACAACAAGATGTGCTTTGGTTGTCTCAGAGTCGGCCATGTCTCTAAAAACTGTAGAAAGCGAGCTACTTGCAACATCTGCAGGCAGAGTCACCCCTCTCCACTTCATGAAGATCGCTCTCAAGTAGGAAAGCCAGAAGCTTCACCTGATGAAAGGGCTTCCACTAGCTTATGCAGTGTGGAGATGGATAATGGTAATCACACTTCGATGATTGTTCCAGTATGGCTCTCTTGTGCTACAAAGGACAGCAAAGAAATTTTAGCCTACGCATTGCTGGACACGCAGAGCAGTAATACATTTATCAATCAAGACATCTGTGATAAACTACAAGCAAACACAGAACCCGTGAAATTAAAGCTGTCCACAATGACTGATAGAGCTTCAATAGAGAATTGTCAGAGAGCAGTTGGACTAAGAGTGAGAGGTTATAGTCTCCAAGAGTACATCGAGTTGCCACCCGTATACACTCGAGAATACATTCCCTTGGAACGAGATACCATTCCTACTTGTAAAAAGGCTCAGAAATGGATGCATCTGCTCAGCGTTGCAGACAAGATGCCAGATTTGTTGAATTGTCCTGTAGGGCTTCTAATTGGCTTTGATTGTCCAAGGGCTCTGAAGCCAACCCAAGTGATATCAGGGAAGGATCACGAACCATACGCAGTCAAAACGGACTTAGGCTGGAGTATAGTGGGATCCATAACACCGCATACTTGCTCTAGAAATGTAGCGGGGTTCTGTCATCGCATTTCTGTGAAGGAACTCCCAGCAATCACACCTGCTGCGGTAATCAGGACGTTAGAAGCAGATTTTCGGGATACAGACTCAAGAGAAAAGACAATATCTCAGGAGGACATTCAATTTCTTCAACAGTTGGATGAAATGACTCAACACAACAAAGAAGGACATGTGGAAATGCCCTTACCTTTCAGAGAGCGTCCTCAATTACCGAACAATAAGCAGCTTGCTACGGTTCGTTTGAAACATTTGAAAAGAAAACTGGAGAGAAATCCCGAGTACAGAGAAGACTATGTGAGATTTATGGATGGTGTCTTTAGAGATGGTGATGCTGAAGAAGCAGATGTCACACCAAAAGAAGGCAATGCATGGTACATTCCGCACCATGGGGTATACCATCCCCGGAAGCCAGAAAAAATAAGAGTGGTATTTGACTGCTCAGCCAAATTTCAAGGTACATCTCTAAATGACCACTTATTCACAGGTCCAGACTTAACAAATGCTCTAACTGGAGTTTTGTGCAGATTTCGTGAGCATCAGATTGCGATTGCTTGTGATGTGGAGAAGATGTTCCACCGCTTTCACGTCAGTCCAGATGATCGTGATTTCCTGAGATTCCTATGGTGGGAAGAAGGGAACACTGAAAGGGAACCCAAGGAATACCGCATGCGAGTGCATATTTTTGGAGCTGCATCCTCTCCGGGTTGTGCGAACTACGGCATGAAATATCTTGCCAGCAAATATGAAAAAGACTACCCACTGGCAGCGAGCTTCATTCGCAAAAATTTCTATGTGGATGATGGACTTGTCAGCGTTGATTCCATCGAGAAGGCCAATAAGTTGGTTAGTGAAGCGCAAGAAACCTTGGCTAAGGGAAAACTGCGTTTGCACAAGTTTGTGTCCAATAGCAGAGAAGTCTTGAGTGCAATTCCAGAGAGCGAACGTGCCAGTGCAATGAAGGATGTAGATCTAAACTACAATGAGCTTCCAATGCAGAGTGTACTGGGAGTAAAGTGGAACATAGAGACTGATACATTCTCTTTCAAAGTTGACCTTAATGAAAAGGCTGCCACTCGGCGAGGAATTCTGTCAGTTGTCGCAAGTGTGTATGACCCATTAGGTTTTCTCGCTCCCTATATCTTGAATGGGAAGAGAGTGCTCCAGGAGATGTGCAAACGAGGGGTAGGATGGGATGAACCTCTTCCCTCTGATCTGAAGCCAAAGTGGGATACATGGATCCATGACTTGGAGAATCTCCAAAGGGTTAAAATACCAAGATGCTTAATTCCTGGAAATATAGGCAGAATTCAGAAAATAGAGCTGCATCATTTTTCAGATGCTAGCTGTGAGGGTTATGGGCAGTGTTCATACATCAGGATTGTTGCTGATGAACAAGTACATTGTGCACTGGTCATGGGTAAGGCCAGAGTAGCCCCTACGAAGGTTTTCAGCATACCACGCCTTGAGCTGACCGCAGCCACAGTTTCTGCAGCAGTAAGTCATGTTCTTATGGAAGAGCTTGATCTGAAGGTAAATGAGGAGTTTTTCTGGACTGATTCCCAGGTAGTGCTAGGGTATATCAAGAACGAAGCCCGGCGCTTTCATGTCTTTGTAGCTAATCGTGTACAGAAGATAAGAGACTCTACAGATCCAAGACAATGGTTCTATGTGGAAACAAGTCAAAATCCTGCAGACTGTGCGTCAAGGGGTCTCAAGGTGGCAGACCTGATAGACTCAAGTTGGTTGATAGGTCCCAAGTTCTTATGGGAACGGGAGATTAGCACTCATGAAAAATCCCCAGTGCTTCTTGTAGGTGACCCTGAGGTAAAGGTCCTGAAAACAGATGCCTGTGTAAGAGGTAGCTTTCTTGAAAGACTCTCAAGATTCTCAGATTGGAATACAGCTCTCCATACTATAGCTAGGATCAAAAGACTGGTAAACAAAGACAAGTCAGGGTCCATTAGTGTAGAGGAGAAACAGAAAGCAGCTCTTGTGCTCATTAAGGCAGCACAAAGAGAAGCCTTTGAAGAAGAACTGAAATTGCTTAGTCAAAACCCTGCTAAGCTGCCAAAGAGTAACAAGTTATACCAACTTGATCCCATCCTCCAGACTGAACTGCTTAGGGTTGGAGGACGATTAAGTAAGTCTAACGCAGCATTTGAGTTGAAACATCCAGTAATTCTTCCTAAGGAAGGAATTGTCACACAACTAATACTTGACCATTGTCACAAGAAAACTCAACATCAAGGCCGAGGTCAAACCTTGAATGAGCTCAGAGCCAATGGATATTGGATATTAGGTGCAAGCAATGTAGTGGCTAAGAACATCAAAAATTGTGTTACTTGCAGAAAGCTGCGTAGATCAGTCGAAGAACAACGTATGGCTGACCTTCCAGTTGACCGAGTGGAACCCTCACCTCCATTCTCGTATTCTGGTATCGACTGTTTCGGCCCCTTCTACACAAAACAAGGTCGGAAGGAATTCAAGAGGTATGGACTGTTGTTTACGTGCATGAGCTCCAGGGCTGTACATTTAGAGATGCTAGAAGATCTTTCCACCGATGCATTTCTAAATGCCTTGAGGTGTTTCATAGCAATCAGAGGAGCCGTGCGACAGATCAGATCCGACCAAGGCACGAATTTCGTGGGGGCTAAGAATGAGCTGGAGAAAGGTTTGAAGGATCTGGACCAAGAAAGGATCTCTACTTATCTTGCAAGCAAACAATGTGACTTCCTTATGAATGTTCCTGAGGCAAGCCACATGGGAGGTGTGTGGGAACGCCAAATAAGGACTGTTAGGAGTGTGATGAATGCTGTTCTGGCACAAGCTAAAGGAAGACTGGATGACACTTCATTAAGGACATTTTTCTACGAGGCAATGTCAATTGTAAATAGTCGTCCGCTTACCACTAACACAATAAATGACCCAAAGAGTGTTGAGCCTTTGACGCCTAATCATCTGCTCACGATGAAGACCTCAGTGCCTCTTCCTCCTCCTGGCAAATTTGTCCGTGAAGATTTGTACGCTAGGAAAAGATGGAGGAGAGTGCAGTACTTGTCGGAACAGTTTTGGAGCAGATGGCGCAAAGAATACCTGGCCAACATAAGCCTCAGACAGCAATGGCACACGCCTAGAAGAAATGTTCATGTTGGAGATGTAGTACTTCTCAAAGAGGACAATGTTCCCAGAAGTGAATGGAGGCTAGCTAGAGTCGTTGAGACAAGTGTAGACGATGATGGGTTAGTGCGAAAGGTTAAACTCCAGATGGGACAAAGTAAGTTAGGAAAAAAGGGTGAGCGATTGACACACATATCCCTTTTGGAGCGTCCAATCCAAAAATTAGTAGTAATAGTTGAAAACAACTCTTAAACTATGAGTGAAACCTCAAAATGGAACTAATTTTTGACATCTAAAATAGTTCAATTCAAATAAGGGTAAATAACACGGGTTGTGAAAGTGTTGAAAGATGAATGAAAGTTAGTAACAGCTTATAGGAAAATTCCAGGATTCATTTAATTTGATAAAAATATTACTGACATAAATCCTTGTAATTTTGGTGGCAGTGTAGCTGTCGCAGATAAGGTATTTTCTTGCTGAATAATCATCATCGTTTGAAAGATTTTTGTTTGTTTGTTTTATAAATATTGTGTAATTTTTATTTGGGAATTGTATTTGATTTGCATTATAGTTTTGCAATAGTGACACCTACTGGAGAAAATAAGTGACGTAAGACGTACTGGTCATGTGATTTGATTATTTGCGTGAACTCGGAGAAGAAACTAAGAGACATGAGGTGTCGCACGCGAATTGAGAGGTGTAAAATTGAGAAGAGTTTTTGATCAGAAAATGTCTACTAATGTCTCCTGAATCCTGATTGAAAGGCACACGGTATGTTTGCATATATCTTGGTTATTGTTTATGTGTATTGATTTGAATTTAATAAGCTTTATATCGAACAACGTCATGGCAAAATCACTTCATCACAAATTTGATTGTAATTTTGGTTTATTTTCAGTTTTTTCACGGTGTCCATTTGATGTTTGTGATGTTGATTGTCCTGATTCTTAAGAAGAAGAAATTAAATATAGAAGACATCGAAGGCATCAGTTGAAGCGTGGTTTTTTCTGATCTGGAGAAAACATTCAGGAGCCGTTATAACATTCATTAGCTAACGTGAAAGCAACAATAACAAAATAAAAAATATATAGGCAAATGTGCATGCATGCAGGACAGCTGTATTTGACCACACAGTCCCACCGTCCACATCTGAACATTCAGTCAAGGAGGAACAACTAGAATAACATGCTAATGAAGAACAGTTTCTTGTTTTGCTATGTATATACGTTGCTGTAACCCATTGGCCAGTTTGGCCTTCACCTATGCTGCTCTACATCTAATGTAATCATGTTAGAAAATAAATCAAAGTCACAGTTGTATTACCTTTTTATAGTAAGACCAATTTAACACACAATTACCCTTCATTGTGAGATTTTCACATCTCCTCATTCTTTATATAATAGTTAAAGATAATAATTCTTCCTTTCTTGAGCTCTAATAATTCCTTTCTTGCGCAGCTGTCAGGATATTGGTTATCCTACAAAGTTTTTGATTTGTCTACTTTAATTGCATCAATTTGCTGTGGTAGTATATGGCCTAACAACCATGACACCAGTAACAACAATGACACTTAATTTATAGACCTTTTTTTAATCTGTTCCTATAACAGATAGCAGACGACAACAATGAAGGCACATGATGTGATGAATAACAAGTAAAGAGAATATGTTCAAGGTTTAGTTCACTTTCAAAAAACATTTTTGCTGATCATTTACTCACCCTCATGTCATCCAAGATATCCATGTCTTTCTTTCTTCAGTCGAAAAGAAATGAAGGTTTTTGAGGAAAACAAGCTGTAGATTTATCAGCAAAAAATAGATTGAAAGTGAACTAATCCTTTAATGAGTTTCATACCAGTCAAATGAAGAGAACTGGCATAATTCAAGTTTATATTACATAAAAAGAGGCACAAACCCATTACAGTTTATTTATAAAACTCATAGACCATTGCGTCATATTTATTTTGTTAAAGAGGTCAGTAAAAAAGTAAACAATAAAGCATTTCCTAGTGTTTTAGAAAGGGTCCTGCTATTCATGTGAGGTGGCAATGATTAGTGATGTAGGCCGATGTGAAAATTAGCCATAGGGAATATCAGTAGGCCTATATATTTGTAATAATTCATCATCACTATATCCTATGTTCTGCTTATTTCAGTAATAAAATTTGTGGTTGCACTTGCCACTCTGTATTTTTCACAGGACGTTAATCCCTAAAGACAAAGTGTTCTCTAAATGTCCAATACAAGACATTAGATACACAACATTCAAGTTCATGCTACTGAGCATAATGTAGATTTGAGTGACATACATTGCATTTCAAGGCACACATTTTATCTTCTTAGAAGCATATAATCATTTGATCAACCAATTGATAAAACCATTGTATCAAGCATTCCTGTAGCTCAAACAGTGTAGTGTTGGTGCTTGCAACGACAAGGTCATGGGTTCGAATCCCAGGGAAAGCAAGAACTGATAAGTAAATACAGAATTGTTCTGAAAGAAACAAATAACTTATTTTTTTATTTTATAAATCTGTTGAAAATGTTACAAGTTGATGAGATAATTAACTTCATGACCCTATAAGTATTGCTGCTTTATGTCCAGGGGAAATTATACAGAAGCGTCAGAGCTGGTTGTTCAAAAAAGAGATCTAAATATCATAGAAGAGTAAAATAAGCTGATAAGTGTTTTTATATAAAAGGTGGCCTAGCTACTTTACTTTAGAAGTTCGTCGAGACAAACTTTAAGTTGGCTTGTAAAAGTTTGGACCAGAAAGTTTGAAGAAGTTTAAAGTTTAAATTAGTCTAAAGTTTAAATTAGTTTGAATTGTAAAGTAGTTTGAAGTTTAAAGTAGTTTGAAGTTTAAAGTAGTTTGAAGTTTAAAGTAGTTTAAAGTTAAATTAGTTTAAAGTATAGTTTGAAGTCATTTAAAGTTGCTACGGTGTTTCTAGTGGTTGCTAAGGTATTTTGAGTGGTTGCTAGGGTGTTCTGGCTGGTTTCTAGGCAGCTGATAAGATATGTTGGGTGGTTGCTAGGGTGTTCTGGCTGGTTTCTAGGCAGCTGATAAGATATGTTGGGTGGTTGCTAGGGTGTTCTGGCTGGTTGCTTGGCAGTTGATAAGGTATGTTAGGTGGTTGCTAGGGTGTTTTGGGTGGTTGCTAGGGTGTTCTAAGGTATGTATGGTGGTTGCTATGGTGTTCTGGGTTGTTGCTAGGGTGTTCTAAGGTATTTTGGGGGGTTGCTAGGGTGTTCTAAGGAATATTGGGTGGTTGCTATGGTGTTGCTAGGGTGTTCTAAGGTATTTACGGTGGTTGCTAGGGTGTTCTGGGTGGTTGCATAGGGCTGGGATAAACGATTATTTTTTTGTGATTAATGTGACTATGATTAATCTAGCGATTATTTTTCGATGCATCGATTAATTTTTAACGATTCATTTTCCCAGTCCGATTCGATTCGGTTATCGATTATCTCCCCGTTAATTGACTAATAGCAATTTATACATGTTGATTTACATATCTGAATGAAAAAACAAAGAATGCAAAGTAATGCATTCTTAGTCAGAGGTATCATTCAATAAAACTTTGAAGCCTTGAAAACACATAGGCCTAGCTTACTGAAAAAAGTGCATCTTATAATTCTTCTTTTAGATGAAAATAATAACTTGATGTCTAGCATTCAATAAAAAAAAATCTATAAATATTTTTGAGTCTTCATTTTCTTTTCTGACATACATACCCTACTCCAGTTCTTGTTAAAACACACCAGACATGCAAATTATGTGCATTTTCTGTACTTTTTGGGTGAAATCATATTTATTTTGTCCATCAAAAGTGTGCTTTCACTTTAATTGAGCGTGAGCAGCAGCAAAGACTCTGCGCCGAAATCCGCGCTTCACTGCTGCTCACGTGACGCTCCTGCTCCCGGTGTGAATGCACTCATTGATTAACATGCACACCAGGGGGAAAACCCGCACTGTTGCTAGGGTGTTCTAAGGTATTTTGGGTGGTTACTATGGTGTTCTGTGTGGTTGCTATGGTGTTGCTAGGGTGTTCTAAAGTAGTTTGTGTGGTTGCTAGGGTGTTCTGGGTGGTTGCTATGGTGAACTATTTATGATTTTAAAAGTTCACAAGTGTATGAATTAATGAAAGTTCACAAGTGTATGAATTCATGAGTTTATAAGTGTTCGAGTTTAAGAGTTCAGAGTTTATACATTTATGAGTTTAAGTTCATAAGTGTATGAATTCATGAGTACATAAGTGTTTATAAGTGTACGAGTTTATGAGTATAGAGTTTATGAGTTTACGAGTTTATAGCCCATACTAGCTACTTTAACTTATATCGACATCTGTTGTTCTGGGTTGTTGCTAGGGTGTTCTAAGGTATTTTGGGTGGTTGCTAGGGTGCTCTGGGTGGTTGCTATGGTGTTGCTAGGGTGTTCTAAGGTATTTTGGGTGGTTGCTATGGTGTTCTGGGTGGTTGCTATGGTGTTTCTAGGCAGTTGATAAGGTATGTTGGGTGGTTATTTATTTTTTTGTCCGCCACCTACTGGATTGGAGTCTTCTGTCTGGGTTATACCCGTTCCCTTATCTGCTACCCAGCCGCAACTATTTATACTTCCATACTCATACTCCCAACAGTTTTCCAGTACCTTTTTAACTGGATGTCTTTCATTGTGTCCTTTTACACTGATCCAGTATCTCATTCTTAACTTTCTCCTACGAACGTCAAGTGGCGTTTCTGCCATGTCTACTTGAATAGATGCACTGGAGATGTTCTGATGCTCCACAGCTGATGCGTAGAGCTCAGTCTGAGTTACCTCCATCTTTCTGAGCCTTGTTTCTGATGCAGAGCAGTATACCAGACTACCAGAATCTATTGCCGGTCTTATTAATGAGCTATTCTTCTTAAAGACCCCACTCAACCCTGGCCAAGCACCTCATTACATTTATGCCTTTTTTACATCTAGAGTCCATCCACATACCTAGAAATCATTTTAACTTGTTCCAATTCATGACCATGCATTTGTATACTTACTCTAATGTTTTTTCTCCTGTTTGTGAAACATATTACCTGCGTTTTTTGCAATTGAGAACCGGAAACCCCACTGTTTTCTACCTTTTTTACTGCAAATATTTAATTTCTTCCCCTTTTCCATAGTGCACCATCATCTGCGTACAGTGACCTCCCTATTCCTGTGTCAATTTGTGTATAAATAACATTAATGTTAAAAAGTATTGGACTACATGCGCTAGTTCCATTTTCTATAGAATATATTTTTTACACAAAGTTTGATTTTATGGAATTAACTATTTGCAGTTCCTGACTCTGTTGTTTTCGCTTGCAGATCGCTGTTCACAGGCTTGCGATGCTTTTGGCCGTATTTGTGCGAAATAAATGAAAAGTGTAAGCGAGGAAAAATGGAAGTCAGAAGAATATAGATCATATTTATTTTGCGTAAGCATGAAGCTGCAGTTTCACAATGCATGAATTACAATTACGAATAACAGGAAAATGCTGATTTTTTTCTTACACTTGAAAGGTGATTTACACCATTACAAATCTTCTCTTTTTATTCACAAATCTTACTCTGCACATGCGATTCTTTATGGCATCATATTACCTTCATAGAGTAAGTACCTTCAAGAGAGCAGGGGGCGGGGCCACACATTACGTGTAGCTCCGCCCTCCCCCAATTTCATTGGTTTATAAAACAGCGATCACATTGGCGTAGACGCTTGAGGCATGAGCATGTGCAATCCTTTATGTACGAGTTTACGAATGATCCACTACACTACAGAAATATCAAGTGATAACCATGGCGATTTCAGTACCGATTAATTGGATAATGTCTTGAAGAACTTAATACGAGTTAAACAGTTAATACGACTTAGTAAGTTAGATTAAGTTACTGTACAACAAGCAATCCCTTCAGACAGCCCGCCGTGTAATATAGCCTATATATACGTGCTGCTAAATCTGGCCACGCTATATAGCCTATATATACCCAGTTATTATTTGATTTTGTTTGGAAAAAAACCCTCATTATTTAACAATAAATGGTTTGAGTCTGATATTAGTTGGTCTGTTGTTGAATTCTGATGGTCAGTTTTTGAGTATTACTGAACTATGCCTGAAATTTAAGTGTCATATTTCTGTTAAAGAATATTTTATTGTCATGAATACAACTGCAAGTAAAGTCTCCAAACATTTGTTTTTAGATAAACTTGATTTAATTAATGATAAATGCAGTAAACAATTGATTAGATCTCTTTTTGTCAGTATCTCTTAGGAAAATTTCATATTCATCAAACTAAATGGAGAAACTCAAAACCCAACTTTGCTCATTTTAAAGCAGCCTTTGAAATATATTTTAAGTCTGTAAAGTTTTTAAAAAATCGAAAAGCCCAAATATCTGTAAATGAATTTAACATATATGTCTGTGATGCACTTTATCTTTTGTTTGTTTCTTTTCTCTTTTGTTTTTTAAATTTTCAAACTTACCAAATGTGAAAATGTGTAAAAGAAAATGACAATGAAGAAATGTCAAGAACTTCAAATTCTGTAATTTTGAAAATTCCAAAAAAAAAAACAATATTATATATATATATACAGCATCCGCCAGGGCTCTTAGTCAAATGGTGCGCATATTTGGAGAAATAATGATTAATTATCACATGTTTGTAAAATATTTCGTCCAAATTAACCATAAACATTACAGTTCACGTCCGCAGTAACAAAAACTTTGACTAGGTGTATGATTTAGTCTCAGTTACGCCTAGATGGCTCAACAGGTATTAATTCTACACAGCCTAGCTTCACTTTTTTTGTCTTTTTTAGTTATGTCCAGCTGGTGCAAACGCTTCTGTGCGCTCGACCTCCTGAAGTCGTCACTGTATGACTTCACATTTGAGTTATCAAGCATCATACGCTACTTGATGTCCTGTGTGGACAGATTTAAATGTGTTAATTACTCTGGGAAGCATCCTCTTTGTCTTACTCCAATTATAGTCATCCCATTATTGTACACTAAACACTTTGATAAGCAATAATTTAATAAGTAAGCGTAATAGTGTTCCTCATGTGGGAGAGGAGGATAATGAAGTGGATGATAAACGGAAAAAATGGAAGAAGTGTTTTTAGGAATAGAAAAGAAGATACAATTATTTCTGGCATTGGAATAGGGCACACTAGACTAAATCATTCTTTGTTCAAAATAGGAAAACATAAAACGGCTAAATGTAATTATTGCGACCAGGCAGAAACAATTGAACATGTGTTAATAAAATATGTTAAAGAAAGGTTAGACCTTATGAAGGAAGTAAGGAACTTGGCTATTTGGGTTAAAATTATTATTATGTATGTATTTATTTATTTATTTTCATACTTGTGTTTATTTAAGGTGTTAATTTCCACGTGCTTATTAGTGCTTCACACTCCAGTCCAGTTGGCGGCGGTAATGCACCGAAAGTTGGTTTGCCAACTGCCATAAAACTCCAATAGAAGAAGAAGACTCGCATAGACGGTGTGGAGAGACTTTTAACTTATTGGGTTGGACTGATACCTGGAACCGAAGTTGCACAGGAGAAAAAGAGAGTGGACGGTAGGTTGGCAAACACTGGGCAGTGACTGGAGCGTTGATGGAAGGAAGTGACGGTAGTTCCGGAAGTGATCCGGAGATGGAAGAAGATACTGGCGGTGGGATTAAAGGTTGTAAACAAAATGAATGGAACTTAGTAGAAAATCGGAAAAGGAAAAAGAGTGTTAGCCAAGTATCGGGTACGGATAGTGAGAGAGAAAACCATATGACGAGAAGGAGGAAAGAAGAATATAAGGTAATGATACAATTCATGACAGGGGATATAAGCTCTTTGAATCCTTTAAAACTGTCAAAGGCGTTGAAAGAAACGATTGGAGATATAGAGAATGCTAGGAGGTTACAGGAAAGTAAACTGCTGCTGGTCTGTAAAGATAGCAATCAACAAAAGAAAGCTCTAGGGCTAAAATCTTTGATGGGACAAAAAGTAAATTGCTCTGTAATGGGAGAGAAAAAATGGATGAGAGGAGTGATCACAGGAATTCCAACTAGTATGTCTGAAGAGGTAATCAAAAAAAGCATATCAGGCGCCTCAGTGATTGAAGTCAAACGACTAAAGTACATCAATAATAAGGAGAAAATGGATAGCTTGTCGGTGATGCTGAATTTTGACGAGGTTAAAATGCCAGAAAGAGTGTTTCTAGGATTTATGAGTTATTCAGTAAGACTATATACCCCCCCTCCTTTGAGATGTTACAAGTGTCAAAAATATGGACATG
>JAZAVI010001798.1:0-20013 GCA_036326025.1 Chrosomus eos | reverse complement strand
ATCTGAAGTTCGGTAAAAAAGCTCATGTGAATAAATCTGGTGAAAGTGTGTTTCCATCCAATGGCTTTAAAGCGCATAAAAACCTGTGTGTAATGACGTCACATGCTGTTTTGCGATCAAATTGGTATATCGAATTGATTTGAGACCTTTTAAGGCGTTTCCATTCATTTTCGCACTGAACATTAAAGCAAACATTTGCAAACAAAGTTTTGCTAGGCAAAATGGATCGCGCCGTAATAACGTTTCCATCAGCGTTTATCGCATAAGCCGTATATCCATCAAGATCAAACCCCATGAGACCGAACGCATTTCATTTGAGTCGATATTCATGAAATTCAATCGAATTTTACTGTTTCCATAAGGCATTTTTCATTCGATATCACTTAATGTGGATAAAAACCTGTGGATGGAAACATAGCTATAGTCTAAAATGAAAAAATCAGAGTCAGTGCCCATAATACTGTTATAAACCGCTCTGAAACTTGGGTTGAAGATCCAAACGCAGCTTGGGACAATCCAGAATCATAATCCATATAACAGGCAAAACTTCAAACAATCCAAATGAGAAACAGGGCAAAACTAGTGATGTGTGATTTTAAAACACCGCTTCATGAAGCTCGAAACCTTTACCAATCTTTTGTTTCGAATCAGTGATTCGGAGTGTGTATCAAACTACTGGATTACCAGCATGTAGCAAATTCACAAACAGGCCCCTCCCCCTTCATGAGTGGACACGCCCCTTACTGCTGATTGGCTACAAGTGTTTTGGTGCTCAGTCCAATCAAAGAGTATAGAGTGTATGCGCATGACGTCACCGTCGGCCGAAGTGAATGCGGTCACGCCCACTAAGTGGCAAAAAGACTGAGCGGCCGCATTTGTTTTCAGCGTGAATGCCGTGAAAAACACACAAAACACATCTAAAACGGGAAAGAGCTTTGCGATTAACTGTACAACTAGATTTGACCAGAAATCTGAGGTATTGTATATTTTTACAGACTGCAACAGCTACAGAACAGACTATATTCTGCATAATTGGATGTTTTTAAATAAACACTGACAAAAAAACTATACAAGTTTTAGGGCTGGACGATATGATGAGATACAGTATAAAATTAATGTAAGTGATCACTCGGATTTAGATCTATCTATATTGTATTTATAAAGCGTTTACAGGCAAATTTTCTTAATTTATTTCCCCGGCGTCGAAATCAGACACATATAAATGTCAGGAAACACGATTCCTGGCTGCATGTCAATATGCATGGATCACTGGATCTTTGATAAGTTGTAAGGAACACTATATCGAGTCCAACTTTTAATTTAAACTGATAATAGTTTGTTTTATTCGCGTTTTCGCAGTTTCCCCTATTAACTCCAGCCACGCAGCAGCTCTCCACTCAGTCCGGCTGAGGCGGGCGTGTTCCGGCGGGAAAGTGACGTTAATGCATTCCCTCTATAGAAGAACAAGAGGCGAAACTCTGATGCTTTTTTGGTAACAGCCACTAGGTGGCGCTTCGTAGCGCGGCGGCCATTTTGGGGTGAAGATTCCAACTGGAGTGACTGGACAACAGCACAGATAACAGTTTTTTTTATTTAGTTTTTCTTGCATTATTGAGTATTTCCATTTTATGCAACTTTACACATTTACTACTATTATTAGTTACCAACTCCACTAGGCCTGAAATATAATTTGTACGTTTTAATCCCCTGGATCGCTACAAACATGATGATCTTATAGAACCATGATGCATTGCTGTGTCCGTTATCCTATAATTGCCACTTTTGGACAGTGGCTGTGTTTTTGTTTACATAGTCTTGCTTTAACGGTCATTAATATACAATATAAGAAGTTTACTGTAAAGCTATTCTATTGCTGTTATATATTTATTGTCCAACATTTACATTTTAGTACAATTACATTTATTTGCTGAATTCATTTATTTCATTGATAACTTATTTTTGTATGTAACGCTGTGTACCTCCTGGGAAACTGTCTAATGTTATTATAACGTTATGAACTCATATCACTTTATTCTTACCGTCACACTTAATGTAGAGAGTAATATATTTAATTAAATCCTTGAACTTCACTGTCTCGAGTTATGTGGGGGAAAAGCCTGGTTAGCAACTTCTTTTTAACTGCTATAACGTTAACTGTTGTGTGTTAAAATAATCACCTAATTATTTCAACCTAAAAATAACCTCTGCACTGGACTAAATATATGTATAATATATGACTGCCGAGTCGCTTTCACCCCAAAATGGCGGACGTGTAGCGCTGCTGCTGGCGCTGGTGTTGCAATGGAACGTTTTATTGGCTTTCACTTCTTGTCAATATACGTTATTTGGTCCAATTCAGTGTTTCTCAGAAATCGCTTACTGCACCTTTAAATGCAGAAACATAAAAGCACATAAAAAAGCAAGAAGAAAGAGAAGAGGAGCCGTTCAGTCATCGTGTCATAACAGTCTTGTCAGGCTGCATTAAAAATAAGCACAGCACATATAGGGTCTTGATGTTGACCTCTGACCTCCAGCTACTTCCACATGTCAGGGTACGATGAATACTGTCGTTAATGGGTAAACGGGGTTGCCCCGCGCGCTTCAATGAAACCACTGACCTCATTAACTGGCACCATCAAAGATCTATTTAAGCGTGTTTCACTGGGTCTTTACAAATGCAACATTAACAATGAGAGACAAGGAGGTTAGCAAAAGATGTGCTCCGATACGTTACGCCAATTCACTGAGTGAGTGATTGGGTTGTAAACCGCAGGGAAACGTGAAAGCGACATCAAAGTGCTTTAAGCATCCACATCGAAGTGTAAGAGACTTTAAAGCATCAAGGATTAATGCAATATCTTCAATATTTCAGTTCATAAAGTGTACATGACAACAATATTGTGGTGGATTTAGTCAAGTTAATAAACTAGATCTTAAAAATATAGTTGATAAAAACATAGTTTATTTAAATATTTTAATTTAGTGGTTAATGCTTGACAATGTGCTAAACACACACACACACACACACACACACACACACACACACACACACACACACACACACACACACACACACACACACATAATACTTAAAGGTGCTAGTGAACTTCTACAAAAAATCCTTTTTATTGCGTTTGAAGGTTGTAATCACACATTACAATGATCAGTGTCAGTTTGCTATTACCTCTGAAGGCCATATTCAACTTTAGTGAAGTCTCCGTCGATTTACCGTGAATCAACGATGTGACGTCATGCGCCTCCGACCCATTTAGACGTCGGAGTACTCTTGTTAAAGCGCACTTTTATTGTATATCGTCAATTTTGAACAATATCCAAGGACTCAATCGTATCGTAGTCTGGAATGGGGCCTTTCGAACGTAGAGTCTGGAAATGATCAAAATGACGATATTTCAAGACTCTAATCTTTCAAAAGCCGCCCAGCACTAGAACGATACAGTTGAAATGATCTTCGTTGCTGGACGGCCTTTCGAACGAGCCACCCGAGGTCAACTCGCCGCTCCGGTTTAGCCGTTCGAAATCGGGGTCAGAAGCGACGGTAGGCTCCCGAGCCGCACTCTAGCTTCGCAAGGTCCCCTGGAGATACGAGGATTTCTTTGAACGTAACGTCACCGCTCGCAATGTTGCAGCGCGCAGTTTTGTAATACCGCGAAAAACACCAAAAACTATGGAACTAATGTCTTCAGCTCGACTAGATGTCCAACGAGCTTGGTGCTCCCTAATCGCTATATTTGCCGAGATATTTGGTAATTTACGTATTGCTATGAGTACGACACGAGCGTCTTATATAATGGTTGCAATCTGAAATCACCACTAGCGCTAATGGTTACATAAGCACTTTAAGTATTTTGAGATTGACTAGATTATGTTATTTTGGATGTTTCACGGGAGTGGGCGGATCTAACAAGATCTTTTCACACGTTTTGCTTGTTTCGACTCTCTGATTGGTGGAATTTTCTGTAGGCTACTGCATCATGGGTAATGTAGTTTTTTCACCACCACGAATTATGCTGTTAAACACGATTATTTTAAAACGAAGTTGAAATCATTTGGGCTGACTGATTCAACAGAAGCAAATACCATCGATTAACAACCTCATAGCTCACAGTAACGCTGTCTTTAAAGGTTTATAAGCTATTGTTAAAAATCTATGAAGAGATTAAATTAAAGGTGGGGTATGTGATTTGGAAAACGACCGGCAGATTTTGAAAATATACAATTCAAATGGTCCTACTTTCCTCCAACGCTGGCCCTGACTCACCCATTCGAAGAACATAGATGCGCAATCAGCACGAGCGAAAACTCAGATGCGCAGAGATTTTAATGACGATTTACTACTAATCATGGAACCGGCTTTACTGACGAGATGCGCATGCGTCACAAGCTTTGAGTATGTGCACGCCGGGGGTCACGCGCGCTGGGGGGAGGGGGTGTGTGGTACGACCGTTTGATTGACGAACTTACTGTCCAATGATTCTAGGTGGTCTTGGAAATGATTGGCTGGAGTTTTTCGAGTCCTGCCCGTTCCACAGATGATTAAATTGCTTAATTTTCATTTCAGTGCTTCTATCTCAGTGGCTGTAAGGGGGTTAGGAATAGGATTCCAAGTTATTTTGAAAAAATGGACAAAAAAGAGAATCACATAACCCTTAAATTTTACTTCTGGACTGTTGCACTTTATTTGGTTACCCTTTCAAAACCTTAGAAGCCATCATCTTAGTCTCTTTTGACTCGAAGTCATTTGCAAAAAGCTATCTGTGATTCATTTTAAAGGGTTAGTTCACGCCAAAAATGAAAATTCTATCATAGTTTACTTACCCCAAGTTGTTCAAACCTATGTGTTGATTTGATTGACGAACACCAAGAAGATTCTGGAAAACAGATTCAGTCCCTGCTACCATAGAGATTAAAATCATCTATGTAGTCTAATGGGAATGAATCGTTTATCTCCAAAATCTTCTTTGAAATGTTCAGAGAACAAATAAACACATAGAGGATTTGGTAACAAACCTTGAGGTAAGCTCATACTTGATAGAATTTTCATTTTTGTGATTAACTTTAAGTTAAATCAGAATCAGAATCAGAAAGAGCTTTATTGCCTTTTTTAAAATAATTATAAACGAATGTGTTGAGGGGTGATGAAGATATCACCAAATCCATTAAAGTCCCCCTGAAGTTAATCATTTTATTCCTTAAAACTCATCTTTGATCACCAAAATGACATATTTAAACATTTGTGTAAAATATCTTGAATGTAACTCGACACCCTTGCCTCATTTAGTTTACGTTTTTTTTTGTTAAAAGTCTAATGGAGAGATTAAATTAAATTTTACTTCTGGACTGTTGCACTTTATTTGGACGATAAGAAATTGGACAAGTGAAATCATCTGTAATATATATATATTTTTTTTTTTCAGAAAATGTTGCTGCTCAAATTCAACCGTGTGTCAAAATATAAAGGTCCAGTTTTTGAGTTCATTGCAAGCATAGAAAACCTCCTAAATCTAGTTTAATACTATACATTACAAAAGCCAGCAGATGCTCACAACAAAGAAAGAGCTCCAGGTTGTTATTAGAAAGCTAGTATAAGTTAAAAGCAGTATACTCAAACCCAATATCTCTCATATTCAATGCAACCATCAGATAGTGATTTTAACCAAGTGGTAAGCAGAAGAAGCATTTATGAAATAGCAATTATCTTGTGACTGACAGTGTTACCCTTAATCTGCTCACAAACTTTTGGGCTTAAGAACTGCAGCTAATTAACCACACACACAAAAACAGGAATGCATTTAAATATTGATCATCACACACACACATGCTGCTCAAGTATTATGTGTGCGAGTATGATTATGAATATTTTAGGAGCACATTTAACACGGTGAAGCCACACAGCCTCGGAGAGGGATTTGAGCCCACTCATCAGCTAATGACCCTGGGCGCTTCCAGCAAACCTCTTCATATTTTAAAGAAAGTCGATAACACAAGCAGCCCAGTCAGCAGCATTAAGATTCATACAGACGCCACGGGACCTGAAAAAATTAATAACACGCGTGCCTAACAATCCATCCTGTGATTTAGAGCCGGACTGAACCGCTCTGCTCAAGATGCAAAGTGGTAATGAAAACACATCCAAGATGAATTCTGAACACGTGCCCTTTCAAAACCTTCGAAACAAACATCTTAGTCTCTTTTGACTCAAAGTCATTTGCAAAAAGCTATCTGTGATTCATTTTAAGTTCAATAATTATAAAAAAAATGTGTTGAGGGTTTAAAGTCCCCCTGAAGTTAATCATTTTATCCCTTAAAACTCATCTTTGATCATCAAAATGACCTATTTAAACATCTTCATGGCGTAAAATATCTTGAATGTAACTCGACACCCTTGCCTCATTTAGTATGCGCGGTTCTATGAATATGCAAATGAGCCCCGCCCCACTCACTCACTCACTCACTCAGAGATCCACTGGTTGACGATCACACGTTGATCTGATTGGTTACTGTAGTTTGTGACGTCAGAAACACCAGAGATTTCAAAGCGTTTTTTTGAGACTGTCTTTGGTTCACTGCAGTTTTAAGCAGAAAATACTCAGCAATGCTGTCGACTTATGAATTTACACATGGATTGTCTTAAAGCATATTAAAAACACCACATAGGCATATAAACAACATTAAAAGCTGGAGTTTCACCACAGGGGGACTTTACCAAAGTAATAATAATCAGAACTAGTTTTTCGTAATACACCATTAAAGTCTTATCACCAACGTGCAAGAAAGAAAGACACAAAAACACAAAAGTAAAGAAAATGAAAATACTCTTTCATTCTTTCTTGCTTATCACCTATTCAAAGTTTGCCTCAGCCACACACACTCACAGCATCATCTCTACAGCGAGGCTGTATCTCACAGAGAGGCTAGACAACATATGGCTGCCGTCTCTCAACACTTTGTGAAAGTCTCACACACACAGAGAGAGAGAGAGAGAGAGAGAGAGAGAGAGAGAGAGAGAGAGAGAGAGGAGAGAGAGAGAGAGAGAGAGAGAGAGAGAGAGAGGAGAGGGGAGAGAGAGAGGAAGAGAGAGAGAGAGAGAGAAGAGAGAGAGAGAGAGAGAGAGAGAGAGAGAGAGAGAGGAGAGAGAGAGAGAGAAGAGGAGAGAGAGAGAGCGACAGAGAGAGAGAGAGGAGAGAGAGAGAGAGAGAGAGAGAGAGAGAGGAGAGAGAGAGAGGAGAGAGAGAGAGAGAGAGAGAGAGAGAGAGAGAGAGAGGAGAGAGAGATGTGAGATGTGTACCTGGCGTAAGAGGAAATAACAGAGTTATTGACCATTGGATAAAGTCTGGTGGTCACAACTTATTCTGGCAAAAGTAATAAAACAATTACTTAAGCAAGGCTCAATTAACTCGCTTTAAATACATTAAAAGACATTTAACGACATTTAAAGACATTAATGTGCTTCCACTGAAAGAGAATTGTACTTCTTGAAGGTTTTGAACGAATCGGTTGAGTCAAAAATTCAATGGCTCATTCATAAAAAAACTGCGGGTGTGTCCCAATTCGCATACTATCCATTCCTAGTATTCAAAAATAGAATTAGTACGTTGAAATGAGTGTTTCACAGATACCCGGATGGTCTACTATTCCCGGTCAGAATCCAAACGGCTAATATTACCCACAACCAATCGCGCGCTGGACGAGGATTCGGTTAGAACTACAAACACAAGATAAAAGTGTTAAAAAACTACAGACATGGAGGACGCGCGAGTCCGCCGGTTGTGTAGAGAGGTTTAGATAAAGGGGTTTGAGTGATTAATTATCAGTATCTGACCTGATGAAAATGTATTTATTCAATGTTGTCCACATTATATAGCATCTGCAGCAGCATTGTGAACTTTTGTAAAGATACGTTTAGCCATTACCTTTTAAATGCATCATTCAAATTGCAAACACATGAGGAGAGTCTCCGCATGAAAGACCCACGACTGGTAGATGAACGTGCTCTCCGAAACGGTATCAAATTAGATTGAATGGAGGATTTTAACTGTGACGAGATGATTGACAGGGCAGTTTACGGTGACAGATCTGTCCGTTAAAGATGACCCGATATTATGTCCCAAAGCTTGACTACTCTTTTGCTACACACTCAAAAGTATGTACTTAATTTCAGGGCGTAGTATAAGTAGGCGAATTGGGACGCAGCCCGGCTCATTCTTGGATATATCGGCTGTTTGAACAAATCGGTTGAGTCAAAGATTCAATGACTCATTCATGAACAACTGCCTCATTCTTGGATATATCGGATGTTTGAACGAATCGGTTGAGTCAAAGATTCAATGACTCATTCATGAACAACTGCCTCATTCTTGGTTGAATCAGCTGTTTGAATGATTCTTTTGAATTAATGACTCAATGACTCACTCATTAAGACGGTCACTTGCTGCCACCTACTGGTGGTTTAGTTTCATGTTTAAAAGTATAATTTTTCCCCAGCATTTCTAATTTGTATTTTCAGAAAATGTTGAAAACAATATAATAACATTGTTAAATACAGTTTTTCAGTGTAAATTATTTTGGCAACAGCCCTATAGTGTCTTTTTTAATTAAATTTATTGATCAAATCAAATTTAAGAATTTAAAAAGAAGATGATGCATACAGAAGATTATATTAAAAATTTGCAGATTTAAATCTGATAGTACACGGATGAGAATATTTAGAATAAATTAGATTTACACAAAAACAAATCCTTATTTTTCCAGACAAGTAATGATTGATTTACTTATCTGAAGGAAAACACGACGAGGCTTGATGTCGAGCCCTGCCTTAAAGGTGACATATTAAGCCCTTTTTATATGTAATATAGATGTATATTAGCCTGGATGCCAGCCCGAACCCGCCCACAACATTTTTTGGTCGGGAAGTTCGGTCTGGACTCGATCCATTGAGGAGTAATTATGATCAGCCAAAAAATGGTCGGACCAATCAAATTGCCAGGGCGGGCTTTATACGATGATGGACAGATAATCCATCCAATAACGTAATCATCACGTCCTCAAACGTATTTTTTCTTTCAAAAATGCTTTTCGTGTTTGCATGCAAGGCCTACTCCGCGAATCCTTAAGTTCTTTTTGCAACACCGGCAAAGATTGTTAACACTCCTTATTTTTTTTCATACTTTTTCCAGAGTTCTGTTTGATAACTATGCGTTGCTCAACAACTACGTCACTTACTGCGTTCCTCTGATTGGTTGTCGGTCTATCCAATTGAGTGCAGAGTTGTTGTTTTTCCTGGTTCGGTTAAGACACGCCTCATAATCAAAGCCCTATGGAGCAGTCTCAGACTCATGTTCTGACCAGAATATGAGTATGACGAAGTCAGGCTAGATGTATATTGTAATTTGTATAAGATGTCATATAAACCTATGGTGTTCCCAGAATGTGTCTGTGTAATATTCGCTCAAAATACCCCCACAGATAATTTTTATTAGCCTGGGAAAACCCAGACGAACTTCTTGCAAATTTAGATTTGCTCTGAAAGTTAGTCTGGCGAAGAGCCCATTCAAGCTAGTTTCCAATCTTTCCAAATCGAGGCACCAATCACAAACGTTGAGGCGGGCTTTACAAGACGACGATCGATCTAGTTTTAAGGTCTATCCAATAGACTATGTGCACGTTAGCATATGCTACTTCCGGCTGCGAAACCGATATGGGGTGTCTAGTTTCCGGTAGCCTGATGGACAACGTAGATTATGTATATTTCTCCAGATGTCTTGGACATTAACCGAAGATTTCAGTCGATATTATAATATAATATTAGAGTCGATGATGTTCATCGACTGGCTAGTGATTTTTCTCCAGCTCCCCAGAGCAAGAGAGAGAAAGGGGTTTAAATATTACATCTCTCAGTATGTCATACAGGGAGTACACATGTAATACAGGGAGTAAAGGTATCCGACGTTGGGAAAGGGAACTAAAAAAAGTCCTCGCTCTAGACTAGGTACTGAAAGAGTTATAGGAACTTAGTCCGGTCGGAACACGCGAAAAAAATGGTTATAGGAAGGTTCTAGGCACTGCAAAAGTCCCTCCGGACGGAAAGCGGCTATAGACACCGTGAGTAGTGACTTTTCCCTTGTCAGTGGTTTAAAATATGTAGTTGGATTGTTTCATGTAACTTAGTTCTTCTCCCTCGCTGTGTTATGGCTTTGCTATGTGTGGATACATGTGCTGGTTACGTTCGTGAGACAGCTGATTAGTACTCTTGTCATTGACCGGAAAACAGTAACGTTACAGGAATCACCAACCCGTCGATCGCGGTCGACAAGTCGATCTTGGAAGCATTTTAAGTCGATCACGAAGAGTTTTCAAAATCAGAGAAAAAAGCCTATTGTGTGTAGTAAATGGTGTTCTAATCCATGTTGCTGTTACAATCACGTCATTTTTGCGGCGCGCACCTTTGGGCTCATGCGGACCCGTCGAGTTAAACAAGGCTTTACGCTTTAACCATTAAACCAGCTCAGCCACAGTAAGTTTTTTTTTATGTTTTAGGTCCATTGCGAACGATTAAACTAAGTTAACGCCGGTCCACTGATGTAAACAAGACGGCAACCGGAAACGAAGTACCCAACGTCCGCCCTCAAGCCGGAAGTTAGCATTTTTCTCGTGCACAGAGCGAATTGCTTACAGAGGCATTTGAGCGACGTCCGTTGGTGACGCCCCTTTGTAAATGAGCTGTGAATGAAACTTCCCCAGACCCTAACTCAGTTACGACTGAGAAGGGTCTGGTTTTAACCAGGCTACATTTGTTTAATAATAGCATGTTAAAGTAGACTCTTTTTGGGTGTGAGCAAAAGCATTTTTGTGTCTGTCCCTTTAAATGCAAATGAGCTTCGGATACTCCGGCAATAACAAAACAGGCGAATCTCACTCATCCAAAATCTCAGAAATAAGGAAATAACCAGCAGCGAGTGAAGCCTTACAGAGACTCAGCAAGAGTTTAACTTTTAGATGGACCTGGACATTTCTGAATGGTTAGTGGTTACATTTATGTAGTTGTTGTGGAGTTACATTGATTGATCTCATCGACTTGCATGTACCTTCATGTTTAACTCTTACACAAGTTGACACGTTTTGGTATAAAACAGTGTTCAGTGCTCGTCTTTGCTTCAACTTTTGCCATTGCATTAGAACTGTCACTGTTGTTGCATGCAAAAAACAAATTCCAGCGCCGTGTGTGTAAATGTGCAGATTAAGGGCCGGTAATATTATTATACGATCATTATTAGCGAAATCGGCTTTTTTTTTTTTACATGCTTGCAGAGAAATGCTCTCCAAAACCTTTCACTTTTCACGTTTTATGAGTTGATAGATGCACCGCAGACCCGATTATAACACTTAAACACGGAAAAAGTCAGATTTTCATGATATGTCCCCTTTATTCATTGAAAATCTTTGTGCTGTACACAAGTGCTGTACACTTGCATTGTCAATACAAGATCTTTTTTTCTTCTATAGTTTTATTTTCAGTTATGATACATGAAACAAAACATATATACACATAACATTACAATTGTCATTTTTCTTTTACAAAATCAGACTACATAACATCCAAATATCCAAATTTAGGATTAGATTAGCATTAGACCCCTAATATCCAAATTCTAGGATCATTACTAATTAGGATATCTAACCTTTGAAGATATTTCAATTATAGCTATTCCCAATTCGTCAATACAAGATCTTGAACCAAAAATGAAGCCAATCTTGATGGAAATAACATGTTGACATGTAGTTTGAAAGTTACGAGTAGTTAGGGGAATGTCTAAAGTGGACTATAGAAATAAATCTAAAAACAATAATCACTAATAATCCTACAATTTTTCAAAAAACTATTTACGAAATTATTAAAAATGGCATTTATATTCCTATAAAATTGGTCATAGAACTCTTGGAACTCTGCAACAGTTGTCCAATTGACCACATGCAATTTGATTGGTTGTGAATTACAAATCACAGATGTTAAAAGCCATAGATGGTAGCAAATCTAGAGATAAATCATCCTCAATTTTCAAACACAAGCTTGGCATTGCTGGGTTCAGAACCACATGAGTTCTGCCATCTCTCTACAAATGCAAATGAACATCTGTGATGTGTAAAACAGCCCCGAAACACGATCACTATCATTATTTCAAAACAAACTCTTGCAATTTTCTTTTCTGTGTGTGTGTGTGTGTGTGTGTGTGTGTGTGTGTGTGTGTGTGGACCTGCAGGTCTAAAGAGGACATTGGACGTTGGATTGGGAAAGCCCTGATTGTCTCTCCTGTGCAGTCATTTCCGTTGCCTTGAAAGAAAGCAAAGAGAAAACAGAGTGGATCAATAACTCATTAGAGGGAGACTATCAGTAAACTGGAGTGCCATGAGGACGGTAATGGCCAGCAGAGACTGACTGAGAAACACAGAGCAAACGCCCAATCTGTGTTTCAAGAATCTTCCTCAGCAAAACAGACATTTGTGATGTTTTTTAATACTAGGTCAAACCCTATACAAAACTAGATTTTTCTATCATCAATTTTTGTCGCACAGTTATTACACCTCCAGATGTTTCTTAAAGCTTTTAATGTTGTTTATATGTCTATGTGGTGTCTTTAATATGCTTTAAGACAAACCATGTGTAAATTTATAAGTCGACAGCATTGCTGAGTATTTTCTCCTTAATGTCCACCTATTATGGCATTTAAAATGTTCCTAATATTGTTCTGGGAGTCCCCAACAACAGTTTTACATGCATGCAATGACAAAAAAACACTTTTGTTGTCTTATAATATGCATTTATTTTTACCTGATTTGCTCACCGACTCCCTAATGATTCGTTCAACGACTCATTTTTCCAAACCCCTCCTTTGCGTGACGCTAATCGGCGGTGATTGGTCAGATGACCCAGCCAGTTGTGTTTGTAAAGCAATCGTCATTAAAATGACGATTAAAATGAACACAGCACAAGGTTGGGCTATACTTGTGTGGTATAGTTGTAAATATAATCTCTAGCCACTGATTCACATGCTCGTCTCTGGGCAGTGTAAAAAAGGTCGCTTTCGATTCGCACTTCAGAACAGCGTCTTGTCGTCGACATGATGTTGTCTAGTTTCAATGAGTGGGCGCGGCCAATTTGATAATTGGCACAACGAAAAGGAAAAAGACTCATTGGAAAAACGATTCATTAAATTGACTCAGAGTCGACTCATACTTTTGAGAGACAATAACTTTTTTTACTTTCATATAACTTTCATATATAACTATTAACATTATAACTTTTCATATAAAACTTTGCAGGATGTTTTTGTTCACTTAGATCTATGTTACACACTACATGAAAGGTAATTTTCTAAATTCCATAATAGGTGCCCTTTAAAACTGCAGTGAACCAAAGACAGTCTCAAAAACACGCTTTGAAATCGCTGGTGTTTCTGACGTCACAAACTACCTTGTAACCAATCAGATCAACGTGTGATCGTCAACCAGTGGATCTCTGAGTGAGTGAGTGAGTGAGTGAGTGGAGGTGGGGCTCATTTGCATATTCATAGAACCGCGCATACTAAATGAGGCAAGGGTGTCAAGTTACATTCAAGATATTTTAAGGCATAACAAAAAAAATATTCAAGGAAAAAACTTTAAATGTGATTTTGGTGATCAAAGATGAGTTTTAAGGGATACAATTATTGACTACAGGGAGACTTTAATACTAGGACAAACCCTACGTATTAAATACGTTCTCTAACATTGTTTGTCATACAGTCATTACACCTCAAATGATGTTGCTTATTAAAAAAAAATGTGCTGTTGTGTTTCTAAACAATCTCAACAAGCTCCACACCAGTATTCATGGTTCATATGAACTGTTTAGGATTCCTACTTTTCTACTGTAACCTGTTTTAAATCCCGAAATTAAAAACACTGTTGATGACAAATAATATGCATCTTTGCATGCTCCAGGTCACTCTTCTTATAGTAATATAGCGTGATAGTAATAGTTGCTTGTCTCCAAACAAGTTGCATTTGCAATAAATATGTGGGAGACAAACACAAGCAACAAAAACATGAATAAAACAGTGAAGCTGACATCTTCTCATCTGGAAGCGTTAACTATAGTTACTGCTGCTAGAAATCATATTATTAATATGTATGACGTAAGGGATGATGTAAGCAAAAGGTATTCTGTGTAAAAGGTGTAATCCAACCAATTGCACTGGGTCATTGGGACTCAACAACTGGGTGATGAGCTCTTTGGAGTAATAAGAAACCAACCAGGGGTGCGTTTATCATTAGCGAAAGCATCGTTAGCCAATTACACTCTTAAAAATAAAGGTCCCAAAGCGGGCCAAAAAGGGCTTCTTTTAAAACAAACATGTTCACATAATGTATTGTAATTGATGTGTATGATTTGTAAATGAAAGCTGAGGAATGAATGAAGGGTGTGATCTTTTTCATGCTGTTTTTGAGATAAATGTATTATTAATATGAGTATTTGTTGACATCAGCGTGCCCAGGGACTACAGGTGGAAATTAGTGCTACAACCAGGTAAAATGCATCTCTCCTTTCTAAGGTTAATGTATATTTTACATGGTCCCTGTCCAAAAATAAATAAATGAAAATGAAATGAAAACTGATGCCATAGAAGAACCTTTTCAGTCAGCTGTTTTTAAAATAACTTTTTTTCCTAGTGTGAAGAACATTTTAATAATCTAAAGAAACTTTTTCCACCATATACAAAAAAACAATGTTAAATGTTGAATGTTAAAGATGTTTAGATGCCAATTTTTTTTTTGTCGTTATCAGCAGGTCAACGAGTCTGTGTTTCCCAAAAAACATTGTTCCAACGAACATTTGCAAACAGCATCGCAAAGTTGTGTGTTTGTAACGACACACTCGACCTGCGGTTAGAAGCAGTTTCATGTTTGCATGACATGTGGACTCAATAAATCCTGATCTTGAGCAAAGTAAGCAAGCTGATATTCAGTACAATCTGTATATTTTATTTAGAATACATGCAAATATCATTTACACTTTTAGTTTGTCAAGAGATTTAAAGCGTTGTTTATTGAAGACTGAAGAGTGCACATCTGAGAACGAGCCGATGATTAAATCTGGAAATAAAGCAAAATAACTGAGAAAAATGAGAAATATTCCTCAGATGCATGTCTGTAATAATAGCGAAACATCTAGCATTAATTCGATCTCAAACAGGTTCATTAAAAGTAGTTAATACTCCAACACATGCGTGACGACATTAAACATCGGTTGAACGACCAATTTACGACAATATGGTTTTGGGAAACAGTCGTGAATAGCTAGTTGAATTTTTCAACGATGCATCGTACTGTAAAGACACTACTAAACATCTTCGCAACTCCATAGTAAGATGTAAACATGCATTCAGAACAACTTAGCAACTAGATTT
Organism: Chrosomus eos; assembly: GCA_036326025.1. Lineage (NCBI taxonomy): Eukaryota > Metazoa > Chordata > Actinopteri > Cypriniformes > Leuciscidae > Chrosomus > Chrosomus eos. Next base: position 4,552 of record JAZAVI010001798.1, on the reverse strand, counting down.
CAATACTCTGACAGTCACCATAACGCCCCAGGACAGTAGCAGCAGTTTTGCACAAGCAGGCATCACTCACGTGTGCAGTTATCTGCATTGAAATAGAGTGAAGGATTGCAGCCACGGCCTGACTGAGAGCTGTTTCTGTAATTTCCGTCTTGCTGCATCAGCTGAACACCAGCATGAAGACCCATATGTGCATCTAACACTCTGCTCCCAACGGGCACAAGCTTTGGCACCGATACTGTCCACACATCTGCCAATAGTGCCAGTTTCCACTGCCCTGGTTATCGGGGAAGCCCTGCTTCTTTCTCTCCATCTGCGCTGGCTAATGCAGATAATGCTAGAGGTCTGTTACCCCGACCCCAAAGCCTGTTTAGGGACCCAAAAACCGTTTAGAGTCAGTTTTCATGTGTACAGTAACTTGCGGTTTGTAATTGATGAATTGCATGCCCACTATCCTTTAAGTCAGTGATGAAATAAAAGGTGATTTTGGGTTAGGTTTTACGTTTTGAGTGCGCTCTGTAAAAAAAAAAGTTGCTACATTGAAATTTTAAGTACAACCAACTTAAATGTTTAAGTCACCTCAAATTAAAATACATTAAACTGACTTGAAATTGTTGAATCTTGTATAAAAAAAGTTGAAAATTAACTTATTTTGATGAGTTAAAAGCAATGTAAAAATATATGTTGTCATTTATTGATCATATATTTTTTTACAGGTCAGATCACAGGGTCTTGTTAACAGGCTTCATTTTACCTTTAAATTACAAAATTACAATTAACAACACTGATAATGTTCTCTTTCTTTCCCACACAGTGTCCTAACCAATTTACAGCATAACTTTCGGTAATTATAATGTACTTACGTGTAACCATTTTTTTTTTACTGGTTATATTGGCATTTATACTGTATTTATTTATTTATTTATTTATTTATTTTTATAGCAAAAGTGCACTAATTAAGTTTGGGCTACCATGTTTCAAGCCAGGTAAAACTATTGCAAGTTTATTTTTCTTTAAATACTGGGCAAAAAACTCTTGTTCCACGAAGTTACTCTAAGTACAATACAAATACATATACAATCTGATATCACTGACTCTGAAACCTTCATTTGAAAAAAAAACTTAATTCAAAAAAGATTTACAACTCTTTATTCCCCAATTTTTACAAATTGTTCCCTTATACCTACACGTACGTACTTTATAGGTACACTATAATTACCGAAAAGTACGCTGTAACTTCATTTTACTTGTGCAGTATCCATGCTGTAATCTAAAGTGTTACCCAAGCTAAACAGTTTATCTTTCCACACTGTAACTGCTGTGAAACATGACTCAATCACAGCCAGTCAGAACATATTTCACATTTACTGTATAATTTTAGGGAGGATTTTGGACCAATGAGATTTCACTGCGGAGGAGGAGATTTTTACTTCTTGCTGCTTTATCATGGGTAACACTTTACAATAAGGTTCATTAGTTAATGTATTAACTAACAGTAACTAACCATGAGCAATACATTTGTTATTGTATTTATTAGTCTTTGTTAATGTTAGTTAATAAAAAAACTGTGCTGTGTAGTTCACAGTGCATTAACTAATGTTAACAAGATTTTGATTAAGTATTAGTAAATGTTGAAATTAATATTACCTAAGATTAATAAATGCTGTATACGTGCAGTACATTAATAGTTCAAACTAACTAATGTATTTAACTAATGTTAACTAATGAACCTTTTTGTAAAGTGTTACCATCATGTTATGTATGGTGACGAGTATCTCTCCCTCTCTCAAATTCACATTCACTTATAATCCACAAATCAAGATTCAAAAGCAAAATCCACAATCCCCAAATGCAAAAAAATGTCAAACCCTTCCGTTTTCAAAGCAGAATTACTCCAATGTTTGGGTCCTGAAGGCCAGCCCTGTTCCTGACATATGCTCTGGGAAGAAGGCAGACTGGAGTCAGGTCCAGTGTCATGTCTGCAACGCATTTTTCTCGATCCCGCGTGGTGAGGATCGCTTATCCCCCTGCAACTGCACATATGCTCGAGACATTGAACAGTTGGACGTGGCCGTGGGCTAAACTGGGTCAGGCTGGCACAGATGGAGCCAAACTCCCAGTGGGTCACCAGAAGCTGAACAAAAAAGAGAACTGCTGTCTTTGAATCCTGACAGATATAATCTGTCTCCATTTACAAAACACCTAAAAAACAAAACCTGTAAATTCAATCCAATCTGGGTCGCGTGGCTCTGCGGATGTCAGGCCTCAGAACATAACGGATGTCTAGTTAACTTAAAAAAACAAAGCTTGACATGTTTTTGCTGCTTGATGTTGCCTTAGCTGCTCCAGTCTGATGTAAGTACTCCCCCCCCGTTCCTCTCGAATAGAGCAGAGTTCCTTGTTTTATTAAAAGGCTGCGATGTCTGTGATCCTCTGGAGGTTTTGAACTTTTGCAAAATTTAAAGAACATGACAGTTACCCCTGGATAGAGCGAATGATCCTTTCCAAATGAGGAAAGCTTGTAACTGCTTTAGTGTGCTGATATGTGTGAACAACTGAGTTGAGGAAAATCCAAGGAAATCCAACATGGGAAGACATGTTTTAAGTAGCAGTCTATTGCAAACCGCACAGCTGGAGAACAGCATTAGTGAAGCTTGATATATTATTTCTTATTTAATACCACAAATGTTACAGAATAAACATGGAACATAATAGGACCCAGGAGTGAACCCTGGGGAACTCACATGGAATAATCCAGGAAAAGGGTGTCTTTTTCATATATTATAGTCAACAAATTCCTCAGATGAGTTTTTAGTAGCAGTCCATAGTAAACTACACATTTTGGCACAGCTGGAGAGCAGCAATAGGGAAGCTTGGCACAGTCTTCAACAAATGTTATATTTACATTTAATCCTTAATGCGACTTAGAAATGAGGAGAGCAATAGAATAAAAATGGAACATAATAGGACCCAGTAGCGAACCCTGGGGAACACACATGGAATAATCCAGGAAAGGGGGTATATTTCATATAATATAGTCAATAAATTCCTCAAAGCTTTTCAAGTAGTACAAAAAAAGTAGTACAACTCTTTCATGGCTTGTTCAGAAAAAATGGGCAAAAAGCAGTATTTCCTTGTATAATAAGTACAAAGGTTTCTATGTAGTAATGTTGTGAACTTCCTCAAGAGACCAGACGCCCAATGTTGAATAAACTAAGCCCAGATGCAGTTGTCCTCCTGTATGCAAGTTGCCCAAGTATGCAAAGCATTTGTTTATGTGTGCCATGAGTCTAGCACTTGTTTACACAACTGTATCTCTTGGAACGAAGTCAAGTTTGCAGCTGCAGCACCAAATAATTCATCGCCCGCTTCACGCCCAGGAGAAGCCACAGGTAGTTGATGAAGTGGCAGTGCCAAGCATCCCAACTGGCATAGACAAAGCGCAGCTGCTGAGAGTCAACGCAGCCAGATGCTGCCGTCAACGTGCCATGTGTTTAAAGAGGGGCAAGAGGGGGAGAGCGAGGCGCTTGCCAAGGCATTCTCCTCTGGTGCCAACCTGACACATGTTTTTGGAACACCCCTTGATTTCCGTTCCTACTCACTCTCTGGATCTTTCCGAAAAGAGGGGGCTTCTCTCATCTCATCTCTCACATTTTCCAGAGAATCCTTGGCCAACCCAATGCAGAGTTGGCGCCCACTGCCGGACATGCTAGTTGCTAACACCACGACCGAGAAGATACAGGGCTGGCGGATAGCCATCGTATAGCTGCGCGTCAAATATACGCTCACCGGGATCCCTTCTGTTCTTCGGTCAGCTTTCGGTTTTCTTTCCAATCCAATCCAATCTGGTATGTTTGAAGAGCAGCTGGAATTTCAAAATTTGCACCAAGATCATGTCAGGATCCAATCCTGATTCCATCAAAAAGAGAAAATCCTCACGAAACAAGGGCGCTCCATCGAAACGTCTGCATCACATGCAATACAAAGAAGAGCGTTAAGAATCAATGATCTGTTGAGCGTTTGACGCCTTAATGAGGGTGTCCTCGCTTCCAGCTCTTTCTGTGATTGTGACGTTGACGATACTACTTCTCAAACCGGAGGGGAGATTCTCAGACAAAGCTTTCAGTTTTGCAGGAACATGCCATCCCTATTTACCACGGAGGGGTTTAGGGAAGTGAGAACTTTTTGAATGAGTGCCATGTCTGAACAATTCTTATTTGAGGCCCGCGACTGCCAGCTGGTGGCTAAGTGTGCCCGTGCTGTGAGCTGATGCCAAAACCAGTTGGCATGATGAAGCTTGGGTGATAACAGTGTGATGGCAAAATACATGCAAGCTTAGATGTCAGTAGTCACCAGCTTTAGTCCATCTGTCTGTCTGTCTCATAAATTATCATCCTATTTCATGAGTATTACGTTGACTTTTGGGCAAAGAAAACAATTTTTAAAAACTGTTTTGTTGTTATTACATTGTATATATATTCTTAGCATTCCTAACATGCCTAAAAACGCTAATAATTTCTACCTGATGACATTCATGTCACTAAAACATTGTATT
>JAZAVI010001796.1:0-13182 GCA_036326025.1 Chrosomus eos | reverse complement strand
GATTTTTTGGGGTAGAAATAATTTCATTGGTCAAATTGGAAAAATTTAACATCGGAAGGAGTGTGTGAGTTAAAAATTGAGAAGAAAAAAAAACAAAAAAAAAAATTTTGGGGGCCCCTTTGGCCAAAATTATTTTCAAGGGGTCAAACAGGGGAAAACCGGGTCTTGGCTGTTTAACATAAAAAGCAGTTAGTGGAGAATGTATAGAAAAAACAAGTTTAAAGGACTCTTTCTTAGAAAAAATTCATTAGGTCAAAATGGAATGTTTTAAACATCAGAAGGGGTGGTGAGTTAATATTGAGAAGAAAAAAAAAAAAAAAAACCCTTTTGAGGCCCCTTTTGGGCCCGGGGAATTTAAATTTCATTGGGTCAAACTGGCCCAACTGTCTGGTGATTTAACATCAAAACCCATTTCGTGAAAATTTGTATGGGGAAAGTAAAGATAAAGGGGGACTCTTTGGTAGAAATAATTTCATTGGGGTAAAAATTTGGAATAATTTAACATCAGAAGGGCTTTGTAAGTTAATATTAAAAAAAGAAAACAAAAAAAAAAAAAAAAAAAACTTTTGAGGCCCCTTTTTGGCCAGAATTACTTTCATTGGGTCAAACATGGACAATGTCTGGCTGATGTAACATCAAAAGGAGGCTGATATAACATAAAAAAGGGAGTCAATGAGAAGGGTATAAAAAGATCAAGGACATTTTGGGTAGAAAAAATTTTCCTTGGGGTAAAATATGGAATAATTTAACATCAGAAGGGGGTCTGTGATTTTAAAAAAAAAAAAAAAAAAAAAACTGTGTTTATATTGGAAAAAAAAAACTTTCGAGGACCCTTTGGCCAGAATTATTTTCAAGGGGTAAAATAGGGGGAAAAACTTTCTACCTGATGAAAACATCAAAAGCAGTCAAATGAGAATGTATAGAAAGATCAAGGACTTTTTGGGTAGAAAAATTTCATTATGAAAAATTTTTGGAAAAATTTTAAAACATCAGAAGGAGTCTTTGAGTTTATATTGAGAAAAAAAAAAAAAAAATTTTTGGGGAAAACCTTTCCCCCAAAAACTTTTTCATGGGTCAAATATGGACAACTGTATGGCTGATGTAACATAAAAAAACATCAATGAGAATGTATAGAAAGATCAAGATCAAGGACTTTTGGTAGAAATAATTTCATTTTTGACAAATATGGAATAATTTAACATCAGAAGGAGTCTTTGAGTTTATATTGAGAAAAAAAAAATAATAAACAAAAACTTTTGAGGACCTTTGCCCAGAACTATTTTCACTGGGTCAAATATGGACAACTGTATGGCTGATGTAACATAAAAAAAACAGTCAATGAGAATGTATAGAAAGATCAAGATCAAAGACTTTTGGTAGAAATAATTTCATTAGGTCAAATATGGAATAATTTAACATCAGGAGTCTGTGAGTTTATTTAGAAAAAAAAAGCTGTCAAATATGAAATAAAAACTGTTTACATTGGAAAAAAAACTTTTGATGACCCTTTGGTCAGAATTATTTTCAATGGGTCAAATATGGACAAATGTCTGGCTGATGTAACATCAAAAGGAGGCTGATATAACATCAAAGGGAGTCAATGAGAATGTATAGAAAGATCAAGGACACTTTGGTAGAAATAATTTCCTTAGGTCAAATATGGAATAATTTAACATCAGAAGGAGTCTGTGAGTTTAAAAAAAAAAAAAAAAAAAAACTGTGTTTATATTGGAAAAAAAAAACTTTCGAGGACCCTTTGGCCAGAATTATTTTCAATGGGTCAAATATGGACAACTGTCTACCTGATGTAACATCAAAAGCAGTCTATGAGAATGTATAGAAAGATCAAGGACTCTTTGGTAGAAATAATTTCATTATGTAAAATTTGGAATAATTTAACATCAGGAGTCTTTGAGTTTATATTGAGAAAAAAAAAAAAAAAACTTTTGAGGACCTTTGCCCAGAACTATTTTCACTGGGTCAAATATGGACAACTGTATGGCTGATGTAACATAAAAAAACAGTCAATGAGAATGTATAGAAAGATCAAGATCAAGGACTTTTGGTAGAAATAATTTCATTAGGACAAATATGGAATAATTTAACATCAGAAGGAGTCTGTGAGTTTATTTTGAAAAAAAAAAAACTCAAATATGAAAAAAAAACTACATTAAAAAAAACTGATTACATTGGGAAAAAAAACTTTTGATGACCCTTTGGTCATAATTATTTTCAATGGGTCAAATATGGACAAATGTCTGGCTGATGTAACATCAAAAGGAGGCTGATTTAACATCAAAGGGAGTCAATGAGAATGTATAGAAAGATCAAGATCAAGGAGACTTTGGTAGAAATAATTTCCTTAGGTCAAATATGGAATAATTTAACATCAGAAGGAGTCTGTGATTAAAAAACAATAAACAAACAAAAAAAAAACTGTGTTTATATTGGAAAAAAAAAACTTTCGAAGACCCTTTGGCCAGAATTATTTTCAATAGGTCAAATTTGGACAACTGTCTGGCGGATTTAACATCAAAATGATTCAATGAGAATGTATAGAAAGATCAAGATCAAGGACTCTTTGGTAGAAATAATTTCATTAGGTCAAATATGGAATAATTTAACATCAGAAGGAGTCTGTGAGTTAATATTGAAAAAAATAACTAAAAAAAAAAAAAAACTTTTGAGGACCCTTTGGCCAGAATTACTTTCATTGGGTCAAACATGGACAACTGTCTGACTGATTTAACATCAAAAAGAAGTCAATGAGAATGTATAGAAAGATCAAGATCAAGGAATCTTTCTTAGAAAAAATTTCATTAGGTCAAATATGGACTAATTTAACATCAGGAGTGTGTGAGTTAATATTGAAAAAAAAAAAAAAAAAAAAAAAAAAAAAACTTTTGAGGACCCTTTGGCCAGAATTACTTTCATTGGGTCAAACATGGACAACTGTCTGGCTGATTTAACATCAAAAGCAGTCAGTGAGAATGTATAGAAAGATCAAGATCAAGGACTCTTTGGTAGAAATCATTTCATTAGGTCAAATATGGAATAATTTAACATAAGGAGTGTGTGAGTTAATATTGAGAAAAAAAAAAAAAACTAAAAAAAAAAAAAAAACCTTTTGAGGACCCTTTGCCAGAACTATTTTCAATAGGTCAAATTTGGACAACTGTCTGGCGGATTTAACATCAAAATGATTCAATGAGAATGTATAGAAAGATCAAGATCAAGGACTTTTGGTAGAAATAATTTCATTAGGTCAAATATGGAATAATTTAACATCAGAAGGAGTCTGTGAGTTAATATTGAAAAAAATAACTAAAAAAAAAAAAACTTTTGAGGACCCTTTGGCCAGAATTACTTTCATTGGGTCAAACATGGACAACTGTCTGACTGATTTAACATCAAAAAGAAGTCAATGAGAATGTATAGAAAGATCAAGATCAAGGAATCTTTCTTAGAAAAAATTTCATTAGGTCAAATATGGACTAATTTAACATCAGAAGGAGTGTGTGAGTTAATATTGAAAAAAAAAAAAAAAAAAAACTTTTGAGGACCCTTTGGCCAGAATTACTTTCATTGGGTCAAACATGGACAACTGTCTGGCTGATTTAACATCAAAAGCAGTCAGTGAGAATGTATAGAAAGATCAAGATCAAGGACTCTTTGGTAGAAATCATTTCATTAGGTCAAATATGGAATAATTAACATAAAGGAGTGTGTGAGTTAATATTGAAAAAAAAAAATACTTTTGAGGACCCTTTGGCCAGAATTATTTTCATTGGGTCAAACATGGACAATTGTCTGGCTGATTTAACATCAAAAGCAGTCAGTGAGAATGTATAGAAAGATCAAGATCAAGGACTCTTTCTTAGAAAAAAATTCATTAGGTCAAATATGGAATAATTTAACATCAGAAGGAGTGTGTGAGTTAATATTGAGAAAGAAAAAAAAACTAAAAAAAAAAAAAAAAAAACTTTTGAGGACCCTTTGGCCAGAATTACTTTCATTGGGTCAAACATGGACAACTGTCTGACTGATTAAACATCAAAAAGAAGTAAATGAGAATGTATAGAAAGATCAAGATCAAGGTCTCTTTCTTAGAAAAAATTTCATTAGGTCAAATATGGACTAATTTAGCATCAGAAGGAGTGTGTGAGTTAATATTGAAAAAAAAAAAAAAACAAAAAAAAAAAAAAACTTTTGAGGACCCTTTGGCCAGAATTACTTTCATTGGGTCAAACATGGACAACTGTCTGGCTGATTTAACATCAAAAGCAGTCAGTGAGAATGTATAGAAAGATCAAGATCAAGGACTCTTTGGTAGAAATAATTTCATTAGGTCAAATATGGAATAATTTAACATCAGAAGGAGTCTGTGAGTTTATATTGAAGAAAAAAAAATCTGTGAGTTATTAAAAAAAAAAAAAAAGTTTGAGGACCCTTTGGCCAGAATTACTTTTAATGGGTCAAATATGAACAACTGTCTGGCTGATGTAACATCAAAAGGAGTCAATGAGAATGTATAGAAAGATCAAGATCAAGGACACTTTGGTAGAAATAATTTCCTTAGGTCAAATATGCAATAATTTAACATCAGAAGGAGTCTCTGAGTTAAAAAAAAAAAAAAAAAAAAAAACTGAGTTTATATTGGAAAAAAAAACTTTTGAGGACCCTTTGGCCAGAATTATTTTCAATAGGTCAAATTTGGACAACTGTCTGGCTGATTTAACATCAAAAGGATTCAATGAGAATGTATAGAAAGATCAAGATCAAGGATTCTTTGTTAGAATAATTTCCTTAGGTCAAATATGGTATAATTTAACATCAGAAGGAGTCTGTGAGTTTAAAAAACAAAACAAAAAAACACAAAAACAAAACTGTAAGTTTATATTGGAAAAAAAAACTTTTGAGGACCCTTTGGCCAGAATTATTTTCAATGGGTCAAATATGGACAACTGTCTGCCTGATGTAACATCAAAAGCTGTCTTTAAGAATGTATAGAAAGATCAAGGACTCTTTGGTAGAAATAATTTCATTAGGTCAAATTTGGAATAATTTAACATCAGAAGGAGTCTTTGAGTTTATATTGAGAAAAAAAAAAAAAAAAAAACTTTTGAGGACCTTTGCCCAGAACTATTTTCACTGGGTCAAATATGGACAACTGTATGGCTGATGTAACATAAAAAAAAAACAGTCAATGAGAAATAGAAAGATCAAGATCAAGGACTTTTGGTAGAAATAATTTCATTAGGACAAATATGGAGTAATTTAACATCAGAAGGAGTCTGTGTGAGTTTATTTTGAAAAAAAAAACTGTCAAATATGAAAAAAAAATGTTTACATTGAAAAAAAAAAACTGTTTACATTGGGAAAAAAACTTTTGATGACCCTTTGGCCAGAATTATTTTCAATGGGTCAAATATGGAAAAATGTCTGGCTGATGTAACATCAAAAGGAGGCTGATTTAACATCAAAGGGAGTCAATGAGAATGTATAGAAAGATCAAGATCAATGAGATTTTGGTAGAAATAATTTCCTTAGGTCAAATATGGAATAATTTAACATCAGAAGGAGTCTGTGATTAAAAAACAACAAACAAACAAAAAAAAAACTGTGTTTATATTGGAAAAAAAAAATTTCGAAGACCCTTTGGCCAGAATTATTTTCAATAGGTCAAATTTGGACAACTGTCTGGCGGATTTAACATCAAAATGATTCAATGAGAATGTATAGAAAGATCAAGATCAAGGACTCTTTGGTAGAAATAATTTCATTAGGTCAAATATGGAATAATTTAACATCAGAAGGAGTCTGTGAGTTAATATTGAAAAAAATAACTAAAAAAAAAAAAACTTTTGAGGACCCTTTGGCCAGAATTACTTTCATTGGGTCAAACATGGACAACTGTCTGACTGATTTAACATCAAAAAGAAGTCAATGAGAATGTATAGAAAGATCAAGATCAAGGAATCTTTCTTAGAAAAAATTTCATTAGGTCAAATATGGACTAATTTAACATCAGAAGGAGTGTGTGAGTTAATATTGAAAAAAAAAAAAAAAAAAAAAACTTTTGAGGACCCTTTGGCCAGAATTACTTTCATTGGGTCAAACATGGACAACTGTCTGGCTGATTTAACATCAAAAGCAGTCAGTGAGAATGTATAGAAAGATCAAGATCAAGGACTCTTTGGTAGAAATCATTTCATTAGGTCAAATATGGAATAATTTAACATAAGGAGTGTGTGAGTTAATATTGAAAAAAAAATACTTTTGAGGACCCTTTGGCCAGAATTATTTTCATTGGGTCAAACATGGACAACTATCTGACTGATTTAACATCAAAAAGAAATCAATGTGAATGTATGGAAAGATCAAGATCAAGGACTCTTTCTTAGAAAAAATTTCATTAGGTCAAATATGGAATAATTTAACATTAGAAGGAGTGTGTGAGTTAATATTGAAAAAAAAAAAACTTTTGAGGACCCTTTGGCCAGAATTATTTTCATTGGGTCAAACATGGACAATTGTCTGACTGATTTAACATCAAAAAGAAGTCAATGAGAATGTATAGAAAGATCAAGATCAAGGAATCTTTCTTAGAAAAAATTTCATTAGGTCAAATATGGACTAATTTAACATCAGAAGGAGTGTGTGAGTTAATATTGAAAAAAAAAAAACTAAAAAAAAACTTTTGAGGACCCTTTGGCCAGAATTACTTTCATTGGGTCAAACATGGACAACTGTCTGGCTGATTTAACATCAAAAGCAGTCAGTGAGAATGTATAGAAAGATCAAGTTCAAGGACTCTTTGGTAGAAATAATTTCATTAGGTCAACTATGGAATAATTTAACAGACTCTGTGAGTTTATATTGAAAAAAAACAAAAAAAACTTTTGACCTATTGCACAGCCGATCAAGCAAAGTGCATTGAATAATAACATAGAAGCATTATGCACTTGGTTGCATTGCATTGCATTCAAGAACTCATTCCGTTGTGCATTAAAGAGATTTGGCAATGCAAACTGCTGTTGCCTTTGCATTGCACATTTAATCAAGCCTTGTGCATTGAAGAATAACATACAAGTCTTATTTACTTTGTTGCATTGCAATGCATTCACAAACTAACTCATTCCAAAGTGCAATGCAATCTGCTGTCGCAATGCATTGCACACGATCAAGCGTTGTGCAGTGAAGAATAACAAAGCAATATTCACTTATATGCATTGCAATGCATTCACGAACTATTATGAAGTACATCTGCTGTTGCAATGCATTGCAAATACGATCACAAGCATTGAAGGATACGCATAAGCACTTTGTTGCATTGCAATGCATTCAAGAACTTTCTCACTCCGTAGTGCATTAAAGAGATTTGCAATGCAATCTGCTGTTGCCTTTTGCATTGCACTTACGATCAAATGTTTTGCATTGAAGAATAACAAAAAGCACTTTTGGGCATATCAATTGCAATCAAGAACTTTCTCATTTCGTAGTGCGAGATGTGAAATTACATTGCCATTGCACTTATAATCAAGCCTTGTGCATTGAAGAATAACTTATACGCCTAATTTGCTTTGTTGCATTGAAATGCATTAATAATGCTTTAATAACTTGTTGAATTGCAATGCATTAACAATAACGTTGTGCATTAAAGAGAACAAGCATTTTGCATTGAAGAATAACATGTTTTAAAAACATGCACTTTTGTTGCATTGCAATGCAATCTGATGTTGCCTTGCATTGCACAAATAATCAAGCTTTGTGCATAGAAGAATAACATACAAGCCTTATTTACTTTGTTGCATTGCAATGCATTCACGAACTAACTCATTCCCAAGTGCAATGCAATCTGCTGTCGCAATGCATTGCACACGATCAAGTGTTGTGCAGTGAAGAATAACAAAGTAATATGCACTTATATGCATTGCAATGCATTCAGGAACTATTATGAAGTTCATTAAAGAGATGTGCAATGCAATCTATAATTTTTCATTCATAACAATCTATATTTCTATCTAATCTTTCTTTCTAACTAATCTTTCATTGTTTTTTCTAACTAATCTTTCTTTCTAAATAATTTCTTTTCAACTAATCTTTCTTTCTTACTAAGTAATCTTTCTTTCTTTCTAACTAATCTTTCTTTCTTTCATACTATTTCTTAATATCCATCTTTCTACCTAAACTTTCTCTCTAACTAATTTTTCTTTCTTTTTTGCTTTCTTTCTTTCTAACTGATCTTTCTTTCTTTCATACTAATCTATCTATCTTTCTAACTAATCTTTCATTCTTTTTTATGACAAATCTTTCTTTCTAAATAATTTCTTTTCAACTAATCTTTCTTTCTTTCATACTAATCTATCTCTTTCTAACTAATCTTTCTTTTTTTCTAACTAATCTTTCTTTCTAAATAATTTCTTTTTAACTAATCTTTCTTTCTAAAAATGTTTTTCTTTCTTTCTAACTAATCTTTCTGTCTTTCTAACTTATCGTTCTTTCTAACTAGTCTTTCTTTTATAACAAATGTCTTCCTTCTTTTATTTCTAAGTAATCTTTCTTTCTTTTTTTAACACATCTTTCTTTCGAACTAATCTTTCTTTCTTTTCTGCTTTCTCTCTAAATAATCTTTCATTCTTTTTTCCAACTAATCTTTCTTTCTTGTAATCTTTCTTTTTTAACAAATCTTTCTTACTTTCTTTCTAAGTAATCTTTCTTTCTTTTTAAACAAATCTTTCTTTCTTTCTAAGTAATCTTTCTTTCATACTAATTCAATTCTTTCTCTTTCGCTTTCTTTCAACTAATCTTTTTATTCTTTTTTTTCGAACAAATCTATATTTCTATATAATTTCTTTTCAACTAATCTTTCTTTCTTTCTAAGTAATCTTTCATTCTTTTTTAACAATCTTTCTTTCTTTCTTTCAACTAATCTTTAATTCTTTTTTCTCATTTAACATCAAAAGCAGTCAATGAGAATATATAGTAAGATCAAGATCAATGACTCTGGTAAATAATTTCATAAGGTCAAATATGGAATAATTTAAAATCAGAAGGAGTCTGTGTGTTTATATTGAAAAAAAAATAGTAATAAAAAAAACTTTTCAATGGGTCAAATATGGACAACTGTCTGGCTGATTTAACATCAAAAATGTCAATGAGAATGTATAGAAAGATCAAGATCAAGGACTCTTTCTTAGAAAAAATTTCATTAGGTCAAATATGGAATGATTTAACATCAGAAGGAGTGAGTGAGTTAATATTGAGAAAAAAAAAAAAAAAACTTTTGAGGACCCTTTGCCAGAACTATTTTCATTGGGTCAAACATGGACAACTGTCTGACTGATTTAACATCAAAAAGAAGTCAATGAGAATGTATAGAAAGATCAAGATCAAGGACTCTTTCTTAGAAAAAATTTCATTAGGTCAAATATGGAATAATTTAACATCAGAAGGAGTGTGTAAAGTTAATATTGAAAAAAAAAACTAAAAAAAAAAAAAACTTTTGAGGACCCTTTGGCCAGAATTATTTTTCATTGGGTCAAACATGGACAACTGTTGGCTGATTTAAACAAAAGCAGTCAAAAAAAAAAAAAAAACTTTGAGGACCTTTGGCCAGATTATTTTCATGGTCAAATGGACAACTGTCTCTGATTTAACATCAAAGAGTTATGAGAATGTATAAAAGATCAATCAAGGACTCTTTGTAGAATAATTTCATTAGTCAATATGGAAAAATTTAACATAGAAGAGTTGTGATTAAATTGAAAAAAAAAAAAAAAAAAAAACTTTGAGACCTTTGCCAGAATTATTTCATGGTCAAACATGGACAACGTCTGACTGATTAACATCAAAAAGAAGTAATGAAATGTATGAAAGATCAAGATCAAGGACTCTTCTTAAAAAAATTTCATTAGGTCAATATGGAATATTTAACATCAGAAGGAGTGTGTGAGTTATATTGAAAAAAAACTAAAAAAAAAAAAAAATTTTGAGACCCTTTGCCAAATTATTTCATGGGTCAAAATGGACAACTGTCTGCTGATTAAACATCAAAGAGTAATGAGAATGTATAGAAAGATCAAGATCAAGACTCTTTAGAAAATTCATTAGGTCAATATGAATTTAACATCGAAGGATGTGTGAGTTATATGAAGAAAAAAAAAAAAAAAACTTTGAGGACCCTTTGGCCAGAATTATTTCATGGGTCAAACATGGACAACTGTCTGCTGATTAACATCAAAAGAGTATGAGAATGTATAGAAAGATCAAGATCAAGGACTCTTTTAGAAAAAATTCATTAGTCAAATATGGAATAATTTAACATCAGAGGGTTGTAGTTAATATTGAAAAAAAAAAAAAAAAAAAAAAAAACTTTTGAGGACCCTTTGGCCAGAATTATTTTCAATGGGTCAAACATGGACAACTGTCTGACTGATTTAAACATCAAAAGAAGTCAATGAGAATGTATAGAAAGATCAAGATCAAGGACTTTTTAGAAAAAATTTCATTAGGTCAAATATGGAATAATTTAACATCAGAAGGAGTGTGTGAGTATAATATTGAGAAGAAAAAAAAAAAAAAAACAAAAAACAACTTTTGAGGACCCTTTGGCCAGAATTATTTCATGGTCAAACATGGACAACTGTCTGGCTGATTTAACATCAAAAGCAGTTAGTGAGAATGTATAGAAAGATCAAGATCAAGGACTCTTTGGTAGAAATAATTTCATTAGGTCAAATATGGAAAATTTAACATCAAAGGAGTGTTGTGAGTTAATATTGAAAAAAAAAAAACTTTTGAGGACCTTTGGCCAGAATTATTTTCATTGGGTCAAAATGGACAACTGTCTGGCTGATTATACATCAAAAGCAGTCAGTGAGAATGTATAGAAAAGATAAGGACTCTTTGTGAAAAATTTCATAGGTCATATGGAATATTTAACATAAGGATGTGAGTTATATTGAAAAAAAAAAAAAAAAAAAAAAATTGAGGACCCTTTGGCCAGAATTATTCATGGGTCAAACTGGACAACTGTTGACTGATTAAACATCAAAAAGAAGTAAATGAGAATGTATAGAAAGACAAGATCAAGGACTCTTTTTAGAAAATTATTAGGTCAATATGGAATGATTAACTCAAGGAGTGTGTGAGTTAATTTGAAAAAAAAAAAAAAAAACTTTTGAGACCTTTGCAGAATTATTCATTGGGTCAAACATGGACAACTGTTGGCGATTTAACATCAAAAGCATAGTGAGAATGTATAGAAAGATCAAGATAAGGACTCTTTAGAAATTCATTAGGTAATATGAAAATTTAACATAGAAGGGTGTGTGAGTTAATATTGAAAAAAAAAACTAAAAAAAATTTGAGGCCCTTGGCCAGAAATTTTCATTGGTCAACAGGACAACTTCTGACTGATTAACATCAAAAAGAAGTCAATGTGAATGTATGAAAGATCAAGACAAGGACTCTTTTTAGAAAATTATTAGGTCAAATATGAAATTTAACATAGAAGGGTGTGTGATTAATATTGAAAAAAAAAACTTTTGAGGACCTTTGGCCAGATATTTTCATGGGTCAAACATGGACAACGTCTGTGATTAACATCAAAAGAGTATGAGAATTATAGAAAGATCAAGATCAGCTCTTTCTAGAAAAATTTCATTAGGTCAAATAGGATAATTTACATAGAAGGAGTGTGTGAGTTAATATGAAAAAAAAAACTTGAGGACCTTTGGCCAGAATTATTTCATTGGGTCAAACATGACAACTTCTGGCTGATTTACATCAAAGAGTCATGAGAATGTATAGAAAGATCAAGATAAAGGACTCTTTAGAAAAATTTCATTAGGTCAATATGGAAAATTAACATAAGGAGTTGTGATTTATATTGAAAAAAAAAAAAATTTGAGGACCTTTGGCCAGAATTATTTATGGGTCAAAATGGACAACTGTCTGGCTGATTTAACATCAAAAGAGTCATGAGAATGTATAGAAGATCAAGATCAAGGACCTTGGAGAAAATTTCTTAGGTCAAATATGGAAAATTTAACATAGAAGAGTTGTAGTTAAAATTGAAAAAAAAAAAAATTTATTAAAAAAAAAACTTTTGAGGACCCTTTGGCCAGAATTTATTTTCAATGGTCAAAAATGAGAACAAACTGTCTGTGATTTAACATCAAAAGGAGTCAATGAGAATGTATGAAGATAAGATCAAGGACTTTAGAAAAAATTTCATTAGGTCAAATATGGAATATTTTAAATGAGAGTGTGTAGTTGAAATTAACAGAAGAGAAAAAATAAAAAAAAAAAAAATTTGAGGACCCTTTGGCCAGAATTATTTTAAATGGGTCAAACATGGACAACTGTCTGCGGATTTAACATCAAAAGCAGTTATGAGAATGTATAGAAAGATCAAATCAAGGACTTTCTTAGAAAAAATTCATTAGGTCAAATATTGAATATTTAACATCAAAGGAGTTTTGAGTAATATTAAAAAAAAAAACAAAACATTTTGAAGGACCTTTGGCGATATTTTAATGCAAAACATGGACAATGTATAGATAACATCAAGAAAGCCTTGAGAAATTATAGTAAAGAATATTTAAAATCAGAGAGTCTGAATTAATTGAAGAAAAAATATAAATAAAAAAAAAACTTTAACTTGGAATATTTGGTTAATATAAAAAAAAAGACAAAAATAAAAACTTTTAAGGACCCTTTGCCAGAATTATTTTCATGGGTCAACAAGGACACTTTCTGAAAATATTAGGTCAAAATAGAATAATACTAGAAGTGTGTAGTTAAATGAAAAAAAAAAGAACTTTTTGAGACAATTTCATTAGTTTCATTGGAAAATTGACAAGTCAGGTGATTTATTAAATAGATAGAAAAAAAAAAAAAATCTTTAGGACCCTTTGGCAGAAATATTTCATTGGTCAAAATGGAAATTTACTAGAAGGATTGTTAATAAAAGAATGAAAAAAAAAATATAAGGACCCTTTCCAAAAATTTTCATTGGGTCAAAATGGAAATTCTGATAGGTTGTAAATAATGAAAGAAAAAAATAAAAAACAAAATTTTAGGACCTTGAGAAATCAAGAACGTTCATTGGGAAATATTCATGGTCAAATTGGATTAAATTTAACAAAGAAGTGTGAGAATTATGAAAAAAAAAAA
>JAZAVI010001792.1:0-18171 GCA_036326025.1 Chrosomus eos | reverse complement strand
GGGGCCCATCCTACATGAAAATTTTTGGTGCAGTGTGAGCAATGTACACTGAAGTTACAACCACTTCCTGTGTCAGGGCGATGAGTTGATCTTTGATGCCATGCCACGGACACACCGATTGACGAAAACTCGCAGTTTAGCACAACTTTTCATCGTCAATGCCTTTAAAGGCACAGCAGAAATTTCAAGCGATCGGACTAAATTCCCTGGGAGGAGTTCGTTAAAGTACGGAGTGTGTAAATCGGGCCAAAATTTGACGGAAAATTCAAATGGCCGACTTCCTGTTGGGTTTTAGGGCATCGCTCCAAGCGGCTTTTTTTGTGCGTCTGGACATGGTAAAATGTGCCACAGAAATTTCGTAACATGTAGGTCAAACGTGCGGGGGGGGCTGCTTCGTTAAAAGTCACTTCCTGTTGCCAGCAGGGGGCGCAATGACTGGGGGTGAATGTCGGCATGTACATGTGTTCAGGGGCGGGACTCTTGACAAGCGTGCAAAAATTTGTGGCAGATCTGAGCATGTACAGCAAAGTTACTCCAACTTCCTGTTTCATGGCGAATCATCGATGCCACGGACACGCCCATTGATGAAAACGCGCAGATAGCACAAACTTTCATCGCAATGCCTTTAGAAGGCACAGCAAAATTTCAAGTCGATCGGACTAAATCCCTAGGAGGATGTTGAAAAAGTACGGAGTGTGTAAATCGTTCCCAAAATGGCCAGCCAAATTCAAAATGGTGGACTTCCTGTCGAGTTTGGGGTTATGGTTTTTGAGGCTTTTTTGTGCGTCTTGATAGATACACCGTCACCACCAAATTTCGTGCATGTAGGTCGAACATGGACGAGGGCAATTATTTTCAATTTTCCCAGGTTGGGGCTAGTGAGCCATTTTTTTTCCACGCCATACCGCGAAACCCACAAAATACACAATTTTTCACCAGTCCTGACAGGTTTTTGCAAAATTTGGTGACTTTTCGAGCATGTTGCCGGCCTCGAAAATGGGCTTACTTTGCAGAAAAAAAATAAATAAATAAAAAAAAAAATAAATAAAAAAATAATCTTAACAGTTTCAAGAGGACCTCGCACCTTATGCTCGGGCCCTAAATACTTTCAAATACAGACAATAAACGTTTTTTGTCTGATACATTACTCTAAAAAATTAACTTTTGTAGTAAAAGTAGTAGTAGTACTTTCTACTAAAAATACCAATAATGCTAAATAATACCTACAATGACTAATATTTAATAATAATAAAGTCAGTTTGTGTGTCAGCTCAATCATGGTATAGGTTGACATGTTTAACATTACTACAAATACAGACAATAATGCTTTTTGTCTGAGACTCTGGTCTAAAAATGGGGTTGTTTTTTTTTATAACAAACCAATAATGCAAATAATACTTACGTGACTAATATTTAATAATGATAAGTAAGTTTGTGTGTCAGCTCAAACATGGTATATGAGGACATGTTTAACATTACTACAAATACAGACACTAAAACTTTTTTTCTGATACATTACTCTAAAAAAATATATATTTTTGTAGTAAAAGTATTAGTATTTTCTACTAATAATACCACCAATAATGCTAAATAATACCTACAATGACTAATATTTAGTAAAATAAAGTCAGTTTGTGTGTCGGCTCAATCCCTGGTATATGAGGACATGTTAACATTACTACAAATATAGACAATAACGCTTTTTGTCTGAGACTTTAAATTTAAAAGTTTTTATCGTTTTTTTTTTTTTTAAGTAGAAATAGTAGTACTACTACTAATAAACCAATGATGCTAAATAATACCTACAATGGCTAATAATTAATAATGATATGTCAGTTTGTGTGTCAGTTTTAATAACATGTTTAACCTTACTACAAATACAGACAATAACGTTTTTTGTCTGAGACATTTAGTCTAAAATGGAGTTGTTTTATTATAACAATACCAATAATGCTAAATAATACTTACGATGACTAATATGTAATAATAATAATTCAGTTTTTGTGTCCCGCTCAATCATGGTATAGGAGGACATGTTTAACCCTTACTACAAATACAGACAATATCGCTTTTTGTCTGATACTTTAAATCTAAAATTTGGTTGTTTTGTAGTAGAAGTATTAGTACTACTACTAATAATGCTAAATAATACTAAAATGGCTAATATTTCATAATAAAAAGTCAGTTTGTGTGTCACCTCAATCAGGTATTGGAGGGCATGTTTAAAATCACTACAAATACAGACAATAAAGCTTTTTGTCTGAGACTTTAGTCCCAAAATGGGGTTTTTTTTGTAGTAGAAGTAGTAGTACTACTACTTTAATAATAATGCTAAAAAAAATACCTAAAATGACTAATATTTAATAATATAAAGTAAGTTTTGTTTGTTTAGCTCAATCATGGTATATGAGGACATGTTAACATTACTACAAATACAGACAATAACACTTTTTGTCTGAGACTTTAATCTAAATTTTTTTTATCTTTTTTTTTTTAAAAAGTATTATTATCAAATAATACCAATAATGCTAAATAATACCTACAATGACTAATTTTAATAATGATAAGTCATTTGTGTTCAGCTCAATCATGGTATTGGAGGACATGTTTAACATTACTACAAATACAGACAATAACGCTTTTTGTCTGAGACTTTAGTCTAAAATGGGGTTGTTTGTAGTAAAAAGTATTAGTAGTAGTATAATAATACCAATAATGCTAAATAATAACTACATTGAAATAATATTTGATAATAATAAGTCAGTTTGTGTGCAGCTCAATCATGGTATAGGAGGGCATGTTTAACATTACTACAAATACAGACAATAAAGCTTTTTGTCTGATATTTTACTCTAAAAAAATATCTTTTTTTGGTAGAAGAAGTAGTAGTAAATTTCTACTAATAATAATACAAATCTTGCTAAATAACACCTACAATGACTAAAATTTAATAATAATAATTCAGTTTTTTGTGTCAGCTCAATCATGGTAAAGGAGGACATGTTAACATTACTACAAATACAGACAATAAAGCTTTTGTCTGAGACTTTAGTCTAAAATGGGGTTGTTTTGTAGTAGAAGTATTAGTACTACTACTAATAATGCTAAATAATACCTAAAATGGCTAATATTTCATAATAAAAAGTCAGTTTGTGTGTAAGCTCAATCATGGTATTGAGGACATGTTTAAAAATTACTACAAATACAGACAATAACACTTTTTGTCTGAGACTTTAGTCTAAAATGGGGGTTTTTTTGCAGTTTGAAGTAGTATTTTCTTACTACTAAAAAAGGGCTAAATAATACCACAATAAACTATTTATTTTAATAATAAAAAGGGGTTCCAGTTTTTTTTTTTGTTTTTTAGCTTCAATCAGGGGTTTTAAAAAATAAAATTTTTTTAACATTATTTAACAAAACCAGCCCCAAAAACCCGCTTTTTGGTTTTTAGGGGGTTTTTTTAAAAACAAAAAAAAAAATTAAAATTTTTTTTTTTTAGTAAAAAAGTTTTTTAAAAAATTTTCAAAAAATCCCCAAAAAATTTGCTAAAAAAATATTTCCCAAAAGGGGAAAAAAATATTTTAAAAAAGGAAAAAACCAAGTTTTTTTGGGGTCGCTAAAACATGGGTAAAAAAGGAAAACCATGTTAATTTTACCCCAAAAAAACAGAAAAAAAAAACCCTTTTTGTCTGATCCCTTTTTACCCCCAAAAAAAATTTTTTTTTTTTAAAAGTAAAAGAAAGGGTATTTTTATTTAACTAAAATAAAAAACCCAAATAAACCCAAAATTAACTTACAAATGACAAATATTTAAAAAAATGAAAAGGGCCCCGGGTTTTTTTTTTTGGTTTTCCCCATTTCAATCAGGGGAAAAAAAAAAAATAAAACAAATAAAACAGACAAAACCCCTTTTTGCCCCAAAAAGATTTTTTTAACCCAAAAAAAAAAATACCCTTTTTTTTGGGAAGTAAAGAAAAGAAAATTACAACAAAAAAATGCCTAAAAAAAAATACCAAAAAAATTGGCCTTAAATATTTAAATAATAAAAAGTCATTTTTTGTGTTTTTGTTTCCAATCATGGTATAGGGAAGGGAAAATTTTTAAAAACCTTTTACTAACAAATACAAAAATTTTAAAGCTTTTTTGCCCCGAATTTTAAAAGAAAAAAAAATGGGGTTTTTGTTTTTGGAAAAAGTAAAAAGAAAGTAAAAAAACCTAACAACAAATTTTAAAAAACCAAAAAATGCTAAATAAAAAACCCCTACATTGACAAAAATTATTTGTTAATAAAAGCCCCCAGTTTTTGTGGGGCCCCACCCCTAAAATAAAATGGTAAATAAAAGGACATTTTTAAAAAAATTACTACAAATACAGAAAAAAATTTTTTTTTTGGGTCTGAGATTTTAAAAATTTAAAAAATTTTTTTGTATCTTTTTTTTTTTTTAGTTAGAAGAAGAAAAAAGTAAAACTAAAAAAACCCCAAAATAAACTAAAAAAAACCAAAAAAAATGGCCTTAAATTAATTTTTAAAAAAATAATAAAAGTCATTTGTTTTCCCCCTCAATCTTTGGAAATAAAAGGAAAATTTTTTTAAAAAAAAACAAAACAAAAACAAAAACAAAAAAATGCTTTTTTTGCCCCTGAAAAAACTTTAGCCCTTAAAAGGGGGTTTTTGTTTTTTTCAAAACCAAAAAACCCCAAAAAATGCAAAAATAATACTTACAAATGCCCTAAAAAATTTAAAAATAATAATTCAGTTTTGTGTGTCCACCCTCAATCTGGAAATTAATGGGGAACATTTTAAAACCTTTTACTTACAAAAAACAGAAAAAACCCCCTTTTTTTTGCCCCTGATTTTTTTAAAAATTTAAAATTTTTTGGGTTATTTTTTTGTTTGTGGTAAAAAGTTTTTAAAAATTTACAAACCTAATAAAAACCAATAAAAACTAAAAAATACCTAAAGGGCCCAATTTTTAAAAAATTTAAAAAAGGGGTCGTTTGGGGGTTTTTACCCTCAATCATGGTATGGTTTTTGACATTTTTTTCCCATTGCCTTACTAATACAGCCCCAAAAAATCCCTTTTTGCCCTGAGACTTTAGTCTAAAAAGGGGAGTTTTTTTTTTATTTATAAAAAAACCCAAAAAAAAATCCCCTAAAAAAATACATACGATGATTTAAAAATTTTTAAATTAGAAAATTTAAATTGTTTTTTGTTTTCAGCTCAACCCGGGGGTATGGGAAGGAAAAAGTTAAAACCATTATTTAACAAAAAAAAACCAATAAAGCTTTTTTTTCCTAAATCCCTTTATTTTTTAAAAATGGGGGGTTTGTTTTTAGTAAAAAAGAAAAAGGTAGAAATTTACTAATAATGCAAAAATAATCCCCCTAAAAATAAACAAATTTTTTTAAATAATAAAAAAGCCCGTTTTTTTTGTGCCCCAGTTTAAATTTAAAGGAAAAATAAAGGACATTTTTTAACATTTACTAAAAAAAACAAAAACCAATTTAACATTTTTTTTGCCCCGGGAGATTTTTTAATCTAAAAAAGTATTTTTTTTTTGAAAGTAAAAAAGTTTTAAAAGTAAAAAATTTACAAAAAATACCAAAAATAATCCCAAAATTTTAATACCTTTATGATGACAAAAAAAATTTTAAATAATAAAAAAAATTTTCATTTTTTGGTGTGCCCAGTTTAAACCCCCCAATTAAAAATATGAGGCCCCAAGGGTTTAAAACATTACAAAACCAAAATCCCGAAAAATTTAAACGCTTTTTGTTTTTTGATATTTTTGCCCCCCAAAAAAATGGGGGTTTTGTTTTTTTTTTAAAAAACCCAATCCCAAATTTTAGGGGGGAAAAAAATAAAAACTTACGTTTGACTAATTTTTTTAAAATTAATAATAAATTTAAAAGTTTGGGTTTTTGGCCCCCAGCTAAATTTCCAGGGGTTAAAAAAAAGGCCCCTTTTTTTTTTAAGATCACTCCCAAATCCCGAAAAAAATTAAAGCTTTTTGGGTTTTTAAAAAGACTTTTTTAAAGTCCTAAAAAGGGGGTTTTTTTTTTTGTATTAGAAAAAAAGAAAAGTATTTACAAACAAAAACCCCCAAAAATAATCCAAAAAAAATCCCCTACATAGCCCTAAAAATTTTTAAATAAAAAATATAAAGTAAATTTTGGTTTTGGGGTTTCCCAACTAAATTTCCAAGGGTTAATAGGGGAGGAAAAAGTTTAAAAATTACCCCAAAAAACAGAAAATTTAACGGTTTTTTTTTTTCCCTGAAAACTTTTAAATTTAAAAAAATTTTGGTTAATCTTTTTTTTTTGAAATTTAGAAGTATTTTAAAACTACTAAAAAAACCAATAAAGGGCCAAAAAATAAACCAAACCAATAAAACAAATTTTTTAAATTTTAAATAAAAGCCCTTTTTTGGGGTTTTCCCAGCTCAATCAGGGTTTAAAATTGGGGAAACCATTTTTTTAAAATTTACTACAAATACAGACACAAAAAAGTTTTTTTGGGCCCCTTGGATACTTTTTTCCCCAAAAAAAATTAAAATTTTTTGGGTAGTAAAAAGTAGAAGAAAAGTATTTATTTAATAAAAAATACCAATTAGAAAAAAATTTTTTTTATGAGACAAACCCTTTTAAGTTGGTTTTAAAAAACCCCGGGACCAGAGAGTTTTAAAAGAATTTTTTAAAGTAGTTTTGAAAAAGTTTTTGTTTAGTTTTGTTTTTTTGGTTTAAAAAAAGAAAAAAAAAAAAGTTCTAAAAAAAAAAAAAAACGTTTTGGGTTTAGAAAAAAAAGGGAAAAAGATTAGGAAAGAAAAGATAAAATAGTTTTAAAAAAAGTTTTTAAATTATTTAAAAGAAAAAAAAGAAAAAAATAGATTTTTTTAAGAAAGAAAAGGGGATTAAAAAAGAAAGAAAAAAAAAAGTTTAAAATAGATAGATTATTTTTAGAAAGAAAAAAAGAAAATTAAATTTTTAAAAAAAAAAAAAAAAAAAATAAAAAAAAAAAAAAAAAAAAAAATAAAAAAAAAAAAAAAAATAAAAAAAAAAAAAAAAAAAAAAAAAAAAAAAAAAAAAATAAAAAAAAAAAAAATAATTAGAAAAAAGAAAAAAAGTTTTTTAAATAAAGAAAATAAAAATTTTAGAAAAAAAAAGAAAATTATTTAGAAAGAAAAAATAGTTTAGTTTAGTTAAAAAAGAAAGTTTAATTTTTTTGAATGAAAGAAAGATAAATTAGAAGAAACAAAGTAGTTTAGTTAGAAAAAAAAGTTTAAAATTCTTTTGGGAAAAAAGGGAAAGTTAGTTAGATTAGTTAGAAAAAAAGAAAAGATTTTTTTTAGAAAGAAAAAAAATAGATTTTTTGGAAGAAAGAAAGATAATTGGGTTAGAAAGAAAGAAAGATTATTTAAAAAGGGAAAGTTAGATAGATTAGTTAGAAAGAAAAAATAGATTAGTTAGAATGAAAAAAAAAAATAGATTAGTAAAAAAGAAAGATGTTTTATTTAGAAAGAAAGATAGATTCGTTAGAAAGAAAAAAAGATGGGATAATTATTAAAAAGGGAAAGATAGTTTAGTTAAAAAGGGGAAGGGAAAGAAATTAGTTAAAAAAAAAGATAGACAGATTAGTTTAAAAAAATAAAGGAATGTTAAAAGAAAGAAAAATAGTTTAGTTGAAAAAAAGGGAAAAATAGATTAGTTAAAAGAAAAGATAGATTATTTTGGGAAAGAAAGATAGATAGATTATTTTAGAAAGAAAGATAGATTAGTAAAAAGAAAGGATTTGGTTAAAAATGAAAAAAAGATTAGTTAGAAAGAAAGATAAATTAGTTAGAAAGAAAGAAAGTAGTTTGGGTTAGAAAGAAAGAAAAGATTAGTTAGAAAAAAAGAAAGAAAGATAGTTTAAATTAGAAAAAAAGATAATAGATTGGGTTGGGAAAAAAAGAAAGTAAAAAATTAAATAGAAAGAAAGAAAGAGAAAAAAAGGGATAGATTAGTTAGAAAGAAAGAAAAAAGATTAGTTAGAAAGAAAAGAAAGTTTAGATTTTAGAAAGAAAAAGATAGATTTTTGAATGAAAGAAAGATAGATTAGTTAGAAAAGAAAGAAAGATTAGTTGGGAAAAGAAAGATAGATAGATTAGTTAGAAAAAAAGATAGTTTTGTTAGAATGAAAAAAAGTTTGATTAGTAAGAAAAAAAAGAAAGATTTAGTTAGAAAGAAAGATAGATTCTTAAAAAAGGAAAGGGAAAATAGATGATTAGTTAGAAAGAAAGATAGATTATTTTAAAAAGAAAAAGATAGATTTTTTGGGAAAATAAAAAGGAAAGATAGATTATTTTAGAAAGAAAGAAAGATTAATTAAAAAAAAGATAGATAAAATTATTTTAGAAAAAAAGATAGATTAGTTAAAGGGAAAGAAAGTTAATTAGTAAGAAAAAAAGATAGATTAGTTAGAAAGAAAGTTTATTTCCTTTTAGAAAGAAAGAAAGATAGATAGATTGGGTTGGGAAAAAAAGATAGTTTAAAGTTAGAAGGAAAAAAAGATGATTAGTTAGAAAGAAAGAAAGAAAGATAGACAGATTAGTTAGAAAAAATAAAGAAATTTGTTAGAAAGAAAAAAAAGAAAGTTTGATTTTTTTAGAAAGAAAGATTAGTTAAAAGAAAGAAAAATAATTATTTTAAGAAAAAAAAAGATAGATTATTTTAGAAAAAAAGGGTTTGATAGATTATTTTAAAAAGATAGATTAGTAAGAAAAAAAGGGAGATTAGTTAAAAGAAAGATAGTTTAGTTAGAAAAAAGATAAATTTTTTAGAAAAAAAGAAAGTTTGATTAGTTAGAAAAAAAGATAATTAGTTAGAAAGAAAGAAAGAAAGATAAAATTATTTTAAAAAGAAAGATAGAAAAGATTAGTTTTAAAAAGAAAGAAAGTAAAAATTAGTTAGAAAGAAAGAAAGAGAAAGAAAAGTTTAATTAGTTAGAAAAAAAAGAAAGATAGATTAGTTGAAAGAAAAGAAAGATAGTTTAAGTTAGAAAGAAAGATAATAGATTATTAAAAAGGGAAAGATAGATTATAAAAAAAGAAAGAAAGTTTTATTAGAAAAAAAGTTTTAGTTTCGTTAGAAAAAAGAAAGAAAAAATAGTTTGTTTTAGTTGGAAAGAAAGATAATTAGCTAGAAAGGAAGAAAAATAGATTAGTTTGAAAGAAAAAAAAGATAGATAGATTATTTTAGAAAAAAATAAAGAAAAAGTTAGAAAGAAAGAAAAAAGATAGTTTTTTTTAAAAAGAAAAGATTTTTATTTTAAAAAAAAGATAGTTTTAGTTAAAAAAGAAATAAAAAAAGATTAGTTAGAAAGAAAAGATAGTTTATTAGAAAAAAAAGATAATAGATTTAGTTGAAAGAAAGATAGATTAGTAAGAAAGAAAAAATTTAGTTAAAAAGGGAAAGAAAAAAAGGGATAAAATTATTTTAAAAAAGAAAAAAAAGATAGATTAGTTAGAAAAAATAAAAGATGATTGGGTTTAAAAAGAAAGAAAAAATAGATTATTTTATAAAAAGAAAATAGATTAGTTAAAAAAGAAAAGAAAGATGGGTTTTGTTAAAAGAAAAAGTTAGTTTTTTGTTGGAATAAAAGGGAAAGATGTTTTTTTAGAAAGAAAGAAGATTAGTTAGAAAAAAGATAGATAGATTAGTTAGAAAGAAAGATTAGTTGAAAGAAAAAAAAAATAGTTTTAGTTGGGAAAGAAAAGATAAAATTAGTTAAAAAGGAAAGTTGATGGGTTAGTTAGAAAGAAAGATAGTTTTAGTAAAAAAAAGAGATTATTTAGAAAGAAAGAAAGTAGATTAGTTGGGAAAGAAAAAAGATAGATTATTTTTTGGAAAGAAAGAAAGTAGATTAGTTAGAAAAGAAAGAAAGAAAAAAAAAGATGATTAGTTAGAAAGAAAAGAAAGATAGATTAGTTGGGAAAAAAAAAAAGATAGAATTTGTTGGAATGAAAGAAAGATAGTTTAGTTAGAAAGAAAGAAAGATTAGTAAAAAGAAAGAGTTTAGTTAAAAAGGGAAAGAAGGATAGATTATAAAAAAAGAAAGAAAGTTATATTAGTTAGAATTAAAGAAAGATAGTTTTAGTTAGAAAGAAAAAAGATGTTTAGTTAGAAAGAAAAGAAAGATAGTTTAAAGTTAGAAAGAAAAAAAAGAAAGATAGATTATTTTAGAAAGAAAGAAAATAGATTAGTTAAAAAAAAAAGAAAGATAGATTAAGTTAAAAAGAAAAAAAGGGATAGATTGTTAGAAAAAAAAGGAAAATAGATTAGTTAGAAAGAAAAAGATAGATTTTTTGGGAATGAAAGAAAGATAGATTAGTTAGAAAGAAAAGATTAGTTAGAAAGAAAGATAGATAGATTTTTTGAAAAAAGATAGATTAGAAAAAAAGATAAAATTAGAAAGAAAAAATAGATAGATTTTTTTAATTTTAGAAAGAAAAAACAGTTTAAGTTAAAAGAAAGATAAAATTATTTTAGAAAGAAAAAAATTAAGAGTTTTTTAGAAAGAAAGAAAAGTTTTTTTTTAGAAAGAAAGAAAAAAAAAGAAAGAAAAGAAAAAAGAAAAAAAAGAAAAGAAAGAAAAGAAAAAGGGAAAAAAAAGAAAAAAAGAAAAAAAAGATAGATTTTTTAGAAGAAAGCGTTTGGGTTGGGGAAAGAAAGATGAAAGATTTTTTAAATTTTGAAAAGAAAGCCAATTAGTTAGAAAGAAAGAAAGAAAGTAAAGATTAGTTAAAAAGGGAAAAAAGAAAGAAAGAAAATTATTTTAAAAAAAAAAGAAAAAAAGGTTTTTTTTAAAGAAAGGAAGGGTTATTTTGGAAAGAAAGGAAAAAAAAAAAAAAGACAGATAATTTTTTGGGAAAAATAGTTTGTTTAGGAAAGGGAAAGGTTTAAGAAAGATGGTTTGGGTTTTGGAAAAAAGGGAAAAGAAAGATGATTTTTTTAAAAAAAAAGGGGTGATTTAAGTTGTTAAAAAAGAAAGATTTTTTTGTTTTTTTAAAAGAAAGAAAAGATTTTTTAAAAAGGGAAAAAAGGTTTGGGTTGAAGAAAAAAATTTATTAGATTAAGAAAAAAAGTTTGTTTAAAGTTAAAAAAAGAAAAAAATTAGATTAGTTAGAAAAAATTTTTTTAAAATTGGGTTAAAAAGAAAAAAAAGAAAAGAGTTTAAAGTTGAAAAAAAAAAAGTTTTAGTTAGAAAAAGAAAGAAAAAAGAAAAAATTTAATTGTTAGAAAGAAAAAAAAGGGAAAGATTATTTTAAAAAGAAAGTTTTGAAAATTTTAATTTAGAAAAAAAGGGATAGTTTAAAGGTTAAAATTAAAGAAAAAATAGATTAGAAAGAAAGAAAGATAGATTAGTTAGAAAAAAATTTTTTTAAAATTCTTTTAAAAAGAAAAAAAGGGAAAGATGATTTAGTTGGGAAAGGGGAAGAAAGGTAGTTTTAGAAAAAAAAAAGAAAGATAATTGGTTATTAGAAAAAAGAAAAGATTTTTAAAAAAGAAAAAAAAGATAGTTTAATTTAAAAAAAAGAAAGAAAGAAAAAAGAAAAAAAGGGAAAAAAGAAAAAAAGAAAAAAAAAAAAGGAAAAATAGATTAGTTAGAAAGAAAGATAGATTAGTTAAAAAGAAAGTAGATAGATTATTTTAGAAAGAAAGATAGATTTTTTTTAGAAAGAAAAAAAAGATAATTATTAAAAAAGAAAATAGATAATTATTAAAAAGAAAGATAGATAGATTATTTAAAAATGAAAAAAAGATAGATTAGTAAAAAAGGGAAAAAAAATAGATTATTAGAAAAAAATTTTTTTGATTCGTTAAAAAGGGAAAAAAAAGAAAGAAAGGGAAAAAGAAAGAAAAAAAAAAGAAAATTAGATTATTTTAGAAAGAAAGATAGATTAGTTAGAAAAAAAAAAAAAAGATAGATTATTTTAAGAAAAAAAAAAAAATAGAAAATTTTAGTTAAAAAAATTTTAAAGGGATTTTATTTTAAAAAAAAGAAAAAAAGAAAAAAGAAAAAAAGAAAAGAAAAAAATTTAAAATTTTAAATTAGTTGGGAAAAAAGGGGAAAAAAAGATAGATTATTTTGAAAGAAAGAAAAAATAGATTAGTTAAAAAGAAAAAGGGTTTTATTTTAGAAAGAAAGATAGATTATTTTAAAAAGGGAAAGGAAAGATAAAAAATTTTAGTTAGACAGAAAGAAAAAAATTATTTAAAAAAAAATTGTTTAATTGGGTTAGAATGAAAGATTGATTAGTTAGAAAAAAGGGAAAGAAAGATAGATTAGTTAAAAAGAAAGGAAAAGTTTTAGTTAGAAAGAAAGAAAGATAGTTTGGAATAGATTAGTTAAAAAAATTTAAAGTTTTAAAGTTAAAAAGGGAAAGAAAAAAAAAGGGGAAAGAAAGAAAGAAAAAAAAGAAAAAAAGAAAGAAAGAAAAAAAAAAAATTGATTATTTAAAAAAAGAAAAAAAAAGAATGTTTATTAGAAAAAAAAATAGATAATTATTTTAAAAAAAAAGAAAAATAGATAGATTAGTTTAAAAAAAGAAAGAAAAGTTTTAGTTAGAAAGAAAGATAGATTATTTTAGAAAATAAAGAAAAAAAAGAAAGATTATTTTAACGAAAGAAAGAAAGATTTTTTTTAAAAAGAAAGAAAGAAAAAAAGAAGTTTTATTTTAGAATGAAAGATAGATTTGTTGAAAAAAAGGGAAAGAAAGATAGATTAGTTAAAAAAAAAGGAAATAATTGTTAAAAAGAAAGAAAGATAAAAAATTTATTTTAGAAAAAAAGACAGATTATTTAAATGAAAGAAAGATAGATTAGTTAGAAAGAAAAAAAGATAGATTAGTTAAAAAGAAAAAAGATTTTTTTAGAAAGAAAGAAAGATAGATAGATTATTAGAAAAAATAAAGAGATTTTTAAAGAAAGAAAGAAAATAGTTTAGTTAAAAAAAAAAAGAAAGAATAGATTATTAGAAAGAAAAGAAAGTTTAATTAGTTAGAAAGAAAGATATTTTAGTTTTAATTTAAAGAAAAAAATTTTAGATTAGTTTTAAAATGAAAAAAAAACAAGTTTAGTAAGAAAAAAGGAAAAAGATTAGTTAGAAAGAAAGATAGAATAGTTAGAAATAAAAAAAGATAGTTTAAATTAGAAAGAAAGATGGGATTAGTTTAGAAAAAAAAAGATAAAATTATTTAGAAAAAAAAAAAAAGAAAGAAAGATAGAAAAGATAGATTAGTTAGAAAGAAAGATTATTAAAGAAAGAAAAAAAAGAAAGAAAGAAAAGATTATTAAAAAAGATGATAAAAGAAAAAAAGGGGAAAAAGAAAAGAAAAAAAAGAAAAGAAAGAAAGAAAGAAAGATTAGTTAGAAAGAAAAAAATTAAAGTTTAGATTAAAAAAGAAAGAAAGAGATTATTTTAGAAAGATAGATAAAATAGATAGTTTAAGATAGATAGATAAAATGGGATAGATAGATAGATAGTTTAGATAGATAATAAATAAAATATTTTAGATAGTTTAGATAGATAGATAGATTAGAAAGATAGAAATAAATTTTAATTAAAAAATATGGGAATGGAGTTTAATTGAGTCGGGGTTTTTAAAATTTGTTTTTTATTTGGGTTTTGGATAACTATTGGGCCACCCGTGTTTTGGTTTTTTAAACCCTTTTCCCAATGAAAGTAATGGGTTTTTTAATGTTTTTTTAAAATTTTCAATTTTAAAAAGGGAAATCTGAAAGTCAAATCAGTCAAAAGATATAGCACCCCTAAGTCAGAACATTTTTTAAAGGGTTGACCCGAGTTTGGATTTTTGTAGATTTAAAAGCTCTAGGACGAGTTAAAATTTTAAAATTTTTTAGGCCCAGAAGAAAAAATAAAATAACTAGAATGTACATTTCCGGGAGAAAATGTAAAAGGGTGCTTGCAGGGCCCAAAACTCGCCGTGGGTTTTTTCCCAAGGGTGTGGTACTTATTGCATACAACCAAAAAAACCAATTTTTCGGGTGTTTGAAAATGGCTTATTAATGTGTTCGGGTTTTTTTTGGCTAGGGGGTTGTTTAGGGTATTTCAGGGTGTTGCTGGGGCATTGCTAGGGGGTTTTTGCTAGGAAATTTCTGGGTGGTTGCTAGTGCATTGCTAAGGGGTTGCTAGGGTTTTGGGTGGTTTCTAGGCTTTGCTAGGCGGTTGCTAGGGTATTCTGGATAAATTCCCCTAGGGGGTTGCAAAGGGGTGTTCGGGGTGGTTGCTGGGGCCGGGTTGCTGGGGGTTAATTTTCGGGGTTTTGGGTTTTCCAAGGGCTTTTGCTAGGTGGTTGCGGGGTTTTTTTGGGGTGGTTGCTAGGCTTTTCTAGGGTGTTCTGGGTTTTTTTCCCCAAGGCGGTTCAAAGGGTTTTCGGGGGGTTTTTCCCTTGGGGCGTTCCCTAGGCTTTGCAAAGGGTATTCGGGAATGGTTCTAGGCGGTTGCTGGGTTTTTCCCTGGGGGGGTTGCGGGTGGTTGCTAGGGAATTTATGGAAGGTTCCCTAGGGTTTTTGCTAGGGGGTTTTCTGGGTTTTCCCTGGGGGTTTTGCTAGGCGGTTTTGCAAGGCTTTCCCTAAGGCGGTTGCTAGGGATTTGGATGGTTTGCAAAGGCGGTTGCGGGGTTTAATTCTGGGGGGGTTTGGGTAGGGCCCGGTTTTGCGGGGGTTTGTTCTGGGGGGTTTGGGCTAGGCGGGTTGTTGGGTTTTTTGGGGGGTTTTCCCTGGGGCCCTTTGATGGGGGTTTTCTGGGGGAAATTCTGGATTTTTTGGGTGGGGCCGGTTGCTAGGGGTTTTCGGGTGGTTGCTAGGGGGTTTGCAAGGGTATTAGGGGGGTTTTGCGGGCGGTTGCTAGGGTTTAATTCTGGGGGTTGCCATGGGTTTCTAGGGGGTTGGTAGTTGTCCAGTTTGGTTACTAATGGAGTTTTTTTTGGGGGCAAAATTTTAAAACATTTAAATAATCAAAAATTAGCATGTAGCTATTCACTTTGCATGTGTACCCTTTGAAAGAAAATTTCCTTTTTTGCTAGCAAAGAAAAAAAGAGCCAACCCCCATCTCTAAAACGATGTTTTGATGAAAGAGAAATTGGTTTTGCAAAACTTTTGAAGGGGTACTTGTTTTGGTTGCTAGGGGAGTGGTTTTGGCAGTCCCAAAAACATGAAGTTTTCCAAAGAAAAAAAGTAAAAAAAAAAAACCCAAACCCCCCATCAAAAATTCGATTTTACTTTGTAAAAAGATAAAGGTCTTGGGAAAAAATTTGGTTTTGCTGGGTTAAACTCTTTTTGGGTTCCCGGGGGAGGGGCTTGGCAGCGGGCCAAATCTTTAAAAACCCCAAAGGTGTTTTGTCAGTATAAATTTTGATATAAACCAACTCCCATCCCATGTGAAAATTCAGAATGGAAGATTTTCCCTTTTTTTGGGAAATTTTGGTTGCTAAGGGCCGATAAGGGTTGCTGGGGCGGGGCCCAGTAAGTTTTTTGGGGTGATTCAGGTTTGGGCCCTGTTTCCCTGGCCCAAAGTAAAAAGAGCCCACCCTCATTTTTCTATGACTTTTTAAATCCAAAGATACCCCTTTGATCTTTGATCTCTTTTAATGGAAGTTATGGAACTTGTGCTAAGGAGCTCTAAATGGTTGCTAGGGCGTGGGTTGATAGCTTCACAATGATCTTGGAGACACTGATTGGACGTCTGAGTAAAATGAGCCCGCCCCTTTGTCTCTACGACACTGGGATCCAGAGTTATGTTCAATTTTAAAAGCGGTTTCTATGGTGTAGGACGGCCCATTTCATGGGCCGTCCTACACCATAGTAAGTTTTTTAGGGGGGAAAACTTTGGGCAGCTCCCCCCTCAGGGGGAAACTTTTACCCCACTGTGGGTTGTTTTTACAGAGCCTGTAACCCTCTTCAAATGTGGCAAATCACCCCTTTTTTTTGAAAACTGAGCTCTGAGTATGACTTTTTAAAAGTTTTTCCCATTTTAAAAGTCAATGGGGTTTTTTTGGGAAACTTTGGGCCCTCCTCCCCCCAGGGGTGCAACTTTTACCCCATTTGGGGGTATGTTCCTTAGAGACCCTGTCACCCTTTCAAATTGGCAAATAAACCGTTTCTGTGAAACTGATCTCTGAGCTATGATTCGTCAAAGTTTTTCCCCATTTTAAGTTATGCGTTTTTTTTTGGGGTTTTTTCGCCCCTGGGGCAACATCGTACCCCGTCGCTTATAAAAGTCATAGCACACCATTCCCGAAAAATTCCGCACGATTTAAACCCCTCATTCTGGGTCTGTGACAAAAAAAAGCGGGGGGAGTGCGCGTCAAAATTTTGTCCGGAAAAAAAAAAAGAAAAATAATAAGTATGCACAATAACCAAATGTTCCCCTTTGCTTTCGCAAGCCCTTAAAAATAAGTTGAGCAATAACACTAATGTTGCTTTGCCATGGGCAAGCACCATTAACTAAAATGTACTTTCCCAGGAGAAAATGGAAATGGTGTTTTGCGTGGCAAAACTCCCCCCGCCGGGTTTTGCTGGGGTGTGGTAATAATTGCATAGAGCCAACAACCATGTTGACGATGTTTGGACTGAAATATGGCTTTATATGTTGAATAGGTTCTAGGTACTTCAAATGGTTGCAAAGGGTTGGTTACCAGTTACCTGATGATATTTACAGATGGTTTCCCAAACCGAAACGAAAAAGCACGCCCCATGCATTGTTTTTTGGTTCGAGATTGCT
The DNA here is from genome assembly GCA_036326025.1 of Chrosomus eos. Lineage (NCBI taxonomy): Eukaryota > Metazoa > Chordata > Actinopteri > Cypriniformes > Leuciscidae > Chrosomus > Chrosomus eos. The sequence continues at coordinate 1,387 of JAZAVI010001792.1, read as the reverse complement.
CATCATGTTTTTGTACTTTTGTGGGTATCCAAAGGGTTGCTAAGGCTTATTTTACAGTTTAGGGGTAATATTAAAGAGTTTTTGCACTTCTGGGTAAAAAAAATTTCCCCAACTCTGTGTTTAAAAATGTTTTGTTGCTGAGATATGATTGAAAAATTTGTCAATGGTTGCTAGGGGCCAGTAACTGGTTGTGGGGCGTGGTTTTAAAGTTGATATTCTTTACTCATAGCTGCTTAATAGGCGAATCAAAAGAGCCCAACCCCAACCGATTGACCTTTACCAAAAGATATGATTTATAAATGATTTTGCCAATTTTAAAGTCTAGGGGAAATTTTTTCGGAAAATTTTTCCCTGCCAGCGAAACATCGTACAACTGATGCTTATAAAAGTCATAGACACCCCCCTCAAAAACCGGTAAATTTTGGGGACACCTCATTCATGGTCTACAACAAAAGATGTGGGGGGGATTGCGTGCCGAAGTTTTGTCTGGGTGAATAGTAATTACAAACTAAAATTGTAATTTCCAAAAGGGAAAATGGAAAAGGTGCTTGCAGTGGCAAAAAACCCCACCCCGGTTGCACTGTGCATAGGGCCAAAACCCATTTTCTGACGATGTTCTGGTGCTGAGATATGGCTTATTCTGTTTTTGATGGACTAGGGAACTCTATATGGTTGCTTGGGTGTTCTAGGTAGTTGCTATGGTGATGTAGGCATTTTCTATGGTATTTTGGGTGGTTGCTAGGCGGGTTTCTAGGTATTCTGGGTTTTTTTGGAAGTTGAAAGGGGGTTACTAGGGTATTCTGGGTGGTTGCTAGGAGGTGCTGGGGGGATGCTAGGTGGTTGCTGTGTTTCGGGTGGTTGCTAGGCATTGTAGGGTTTTGGGTGGTTGCTAGGCGGTTTCTAGGGTGTTCTAGGTGGTTTCTAGGGTATTTGGGGTTTGGGTTTCTAGGGCGTTTCTAGGGGTTGCTAAGGGGGTTTGGAGGTTTTAAGCGGTTTGTGGTGGGCTGTTGGTGTTTGGGTGGTTGTAGGCGGTTCTAGGTGTTTTGGTTTGGTTGCTTATGTGGTTGCTAGGGTTCCTGGGTGGTTGTAGGGGGTGTTGTAGGCGGTTTTTAGGGGTTTTGAAAGGTTGCTAGGGGTTCTAGGGGGTTGCTAGGGTGTTCTGGGGTGGTTGTAGGGCGTTTCTAGGCGGTTGCTAGGGTATTTGGATGGGGAGGCGGGTTCAGGGTGTTCTGGGGGGTTTTCTAGGCGGTTGCTAGGGTTTCTGGGGGGTTTCAGGGTTGTAGGCGGTTCTAGGGATTCTGGGGGTTGCTAGGCGGTTGCTTTTGGGGATTCTGGGGGGTTGCCCCCCCTAATGTTTCTAGCGGTTGTGGGTTTCTGGGTGGGTTTT
>JAZAVI010001788.1:0-10237 GCA_036326025.1 Chrosomus eos | reverse complement strand
GGGTCCGCCGCCATATTTACAGGATCGCGCCCAATACCGCTGTATTTAAATGCATGTCTTGGAGGCTGTGCTTGGATTTTCTGTCGATATTTTAATAAACGTCGATATGGTTGTTCAGTTCAACTGCCATAGCAGGTCACACGATCGTTCAGGGAGGAAACTGAACAACGGAGTATGTTTTTTCACCTTTCTTTCTTGGAAAAAACAACAAGGGAAGCAGGTCGAGGAGCTGACGAGAAGACGCCGGATCGCCGCAATCATGAGGAAAAACTTAAGTTACTTACTGTCCTCCACTGCATACTACGTTTGTTAAAAGTTGTACAAAGCAAGAGGTTGTGTATTGTATATTCCTTGATGACTAACATTTAGGAGGATAGTTGATGAATGATGTTGAATTTGCGGTTAATGTTAGCAGCAGATGATTAAGCCAGGACACATTGCATGAATCAAATTAGATTTATTTTCAATTAACAATTTGCTTTGATATTCTGTACATCTTTTTACATGCCTTTTTTAAAATGTCTGTGAATCATGATTTTATATATCTGCTTAATAAATACATTAAGTGACTTCTCTGTTTCTGTACTGATTGCATCCACAAAGACCCTTTAAGTACACATAATAATGGGCAAAGATTTTTTTTCTTGCACAACCTATGAAAACTTAACATATGCTGAAAATAGCAAGCTAACATTAACTACGAGAGCTGCTTTTCAGGTAAAATAGCTTGAACTTTATGTACAATAGTAATCAACTTAGCACAGGCTTTGAACTCCAACACTAAATCAGATGTATCAACGTTTTTTATCGCGGATAGTTTGTCCAAATAGTTTTTTGACAGTGGCATTTAGTTTATCCCAGTAGGGTCCCTTCTCCTTTTCTTTAAACATCTCCATTTCTTCCGTTCTTCTTCAATTTTACCTCGTTTTAGCCAAACACCCACTATTATACCGAAGGTAAACAGAGATCGTGCCTGTAAAGATGGCGACCACGTCCCATAATGCAACACGGCGTGACGTACCTCCGCATTCCCTATTACGCCACGATAGCACTACTAAAAAGTATGACATTATCCGGTTTTTGGACATAACAGTTACATTAATTTAGCTACAAAAAAACGCTTCAGGGCGTCGGTGCACTGGTTAACAGGTTTAAATAAGCTACCATTGTCCACAGTTTATGAAATGAACACCCGCCATCCCGCGGTAATGTGTGTGTATTGCGCAGTGGCATAATCACACGAATAGTTTACATTGATTGAAACTAATTTGTTTAAAAAGGAGGCTATTGCAGTAACAAGGCAGGTTTACATAAAATCATTATGACATATGATGACATTATTTTTTGATCTAACGACCATTGGCGATGATAAAAACGGACTGTCGTGCGCATTGTTTTTTCTTCTTCCAATTACTATGTTAAAAAACCCCGAAGAGAACATGTTACTTGTTCAATTAATAAACAGTTTGTTTGATGACAAATCGCTAAAGATGAAATTGGCCTCCCTTTCTGTCATTGCGTTTTTTTTTTTTTTTTTTTTTTAACGATATTCGACTTTTGCTCCTCGATTGTCAAATGGCATTTTTGGCAGAAATGCACATCCCTATGCGAGGTGAACTATTCTCAAAGACTTACTTTTAGTCATTATTTGGGTAGCACACATATTATAAATGCCTTCGGGAGAATTCAAATGAGCCATTTTAATCTAGATTAATCTAGATTAATTTTAAAATTAATCTAGATTAATCTAGATTAAAAAAATTAATCTATGCCCAATGAGGAAAAACATGGTTTGTCTAAACCGCATCTTGAATTATTGTAATTAATATATATCAGAAAGAAAGAGGCAAAGAAAATAACATTTCAGTTTGATACTGTGTTGTACCCTGAAGCCACTGGGAAACACTGTATTAAATATTATTTCACTAGCTTTCTTTACAATACCGACCATTACAAAGCTACAATTCTCTTCCACTAGATGGCAGAATACAGTTGTGTTAAGTCTAGCACTATGCTAATTCTGGAACAGGAAAATAGCCTGCAGTAAGTGTGCAACACATGCTGGAAACTGCATTAAACTTTTATCTATCCACTGACTGAGGACAAATAGAGGAGTAATGAATTATTAAAGGTGGTGTGCAACTAAACGTTTATGCAAGAGAGATAAACTTAATGTGCTTTCCTTAACCTTTGACCCTTACATCAATAGCCAGAGAGATAGACACAGTCTGGTGTGAATTTATCCTCCTAACTACAGAAAGGCCAAAGGTTAAGTGGCTTAACTGGTGTAAGAGATGTAGGCCCCTATACCTCATGAGTCACAAGCTTGATTATATTCTTCAGAGCCGACTGATACAAACATTTCCTTTTCTGGATATCAAAGTATAAATGCATAATTCAAAATATTTGATATAAATATATTATATATAAAATAATTGTGGCAAGCAGTGCGAGGCCGAGAGCCATGGGAACAGAGCCGTGTCTCGGGTGACACCAGTGAAGGACGAGAGAGGACTAGGCCTGGGACTTTATGTTTTTGGTTTGTTTTAATTTATGTGGCAGTCGTCCGTTATTTTTTTTTTTGGATTACATTTTCATGTTAAACGTTGTTACCTTGTTACAATAATAGTCTATATAAACATCATTGTATCATATATACTATTATATTAAATATTTTGACCCTAACATACTGATGATCTAGGGAAAGAAATATCTCAACTATCTAATGCGAAGTATATGCCGATATAATGTTGTCTGAGGCATCTCTGGGCACAGTCGTGATGTCTAGGTTTACTGAGCAACTTAACAAGAGGGTCAGGAAGGAAGAGTGTGTGCAAGGCAAAGGGAGGAAGCCAGGCAACCCACACACACACGACAAGTGAGAGAACGCTAGAGCAGGAAGCACTATAAATCATTTACTATAAAAGAAGCCTTCCTGTGGTCATTCATTAGACACATTCCCCTGTGCACACTAGCTGCCAAATAACTAAAAGTTATGATTTGCATACATTAAGACACAAATGAATTACCTGGCTTTGTATTTAAAATGACTCACCATGAATGGCTTTCTACGCTTTCAGTCACTCAATGGTATTCTGATAAATCACTTAGCATAAAATGAAACATGTTAACAACTGAATGATATATAACATTTTCTGAGGAAATGTAAGTAGTGTTTCCAATGCAAACTCATCTTTACAATTACAGGTTGTGTGGGTGGTTGTCGGGGTTCCCTTTCGAGAACGGTCACTTCATATTGCGTAGCAGTACGCAGTTGGGAAACTCTTTTCCTCAGATTATTGAAGCTTTTATGTAAAACGCATTGCAACTGCACATACAATGGCGAAGGCACCTCTGGCCTATAAAGGGAACGCAAATGATATTATAGCAGATTTTCTCTACTTCAACGACAACTCTGTTCTCCATTGCCATGTGCGGATCCCATCTTCAAGAAGGCAACGGGCATTCGGAGTGCGAGTCTTGTCTGGGCCCTTCCCATGCGAAATTTGCACTCTCTGCTGGCGACTGCTCCCTCTGCAAGGGCATGCCTGTTTTGGTGTTGCGGACGCGGCTAGCTCTCCCCCAAGATGGTGACGCCACGCCTCCCGCACTCCAATTTCCCGCGCTGCTTCAGCCTAGAACGAAAAAGCGTAGCAGCCAGCGGCTGCCCGAGAGCATGGAAATAAGCAAGCCCACGCCGCCACAACCCTGCGTGCCTCGCTTTCTCCGGCTCGGAAACCGGTCCTGACAGCCTCTCAATTGCAGCATCTGCGGACGAATGGTTTGGGCTCTGTCGACCCCAGCCTCGTTTCTCAGTCATGTGCCAGCGCCTCAGCTACTAGCACTAACTCAGACGCGGAGATGCTGAGGATCCCACGCGGCCGTCAGGGACCTTGGGATTGAGTGGGCCTCGCCCAAGGAGCAACCTCGAAGTCGACTGGATGGCTGGTTTTTGCCGGGGCGCCAGCAGGCCCCCTCCATTCTTCCCTGAGGTTCACCAGGAGCTGACCAAGGCGTGGCAAGCGACATATTCTGCACGCACAAGCTCGCCTATGTCCGCAACGCTCTCCTCTGTGGACGGCACGTCGGAGAAGGATTACGAGTCTTTGCTGCCCCTCGAAGAGGCCGTGGCCGCTCACCTCTGCCCGAGCACAGCTGCTAGCTGGAAAGCTAGGGCCACCCACCCGTACAAGCCGTGCTGCAGGTGTAATTCCTCCAGTCAATGGACGAGGCTGGCCCGGAGCCTGAGGCCCGCCCTTCGATTGATACCCACCGCCACTCGTAGCCAGCTAAGCACTACCCGTTTCCGCGGCGCCAGGGACCCCGACCCAGTATTGTGTTGGACCCTAGGCCTCCGAAGACCTCTTAGCAATGAGAGTAAAAAGTGAGGGCTCAAGTCTCGCGCTTGCCGGACCACCCTCAAAGAAACGCGCATATTTCACAGCTCCCTGTTCAGCTCAGGCAGCTCGGAAATTGTATATTGTAGAGAACGGGCCCGTTGCACTGTGCGCGCCCTACACACAAACGCTGTTTTCACGGCGACCCAAATAAAGCACATAAAGACCATGTTTCAAGCACACAACACACAGGTTCTCTGTCACCCCTCACTAGGTGGCCCTCTCCCAGTTGTAACTCTGACATAGAGCCCGGGGGGGAAGCCCTTCCAGTCAGCCCAACACTCAGACTTAGGATTTTCATCTGGTAACAATGAAATGGGCAAATAAATACTATCAACTTACATTACTGTTAAAACATTTTATACCATGGTCTGGGTGAATACTCGATTCTGATTGGCTGCAGGGTGTCCGTTAAAAAGTGATAGAGGACACCTAGTAAAGAAGTTCTGGTGAAACTGCCTGTTTACCATTCGAAATTAATAAATAAATGCGCTGCCTACAACAGCTGTGAGTAACCATAGCAACAGGCAGTCCACACAGGGCGCGCGCTCGTTCAGGGTCCTGGGTTGTGCGATGATGCAATCGGCTGTTCTGGGACTAATACAACAATGAGCGACTTCGTTATTTCATCTTCAGTCTCTCACACTGCTCTCACGGACTGACGGAGCCCAGTAAGCCCGCAGACTGCTCTCGCATCGATGGCCTGTCACAGACATTATTTGACGGCTCTCCAGTCCAGCATCGGAGAGTCGACCTAACGTTACAGCGGTGCTTCGGAGGTTGTGGTTAGTGTAGACAAGTGTAACACATAGTGTTTTATGTGTAATAAAAAAAAAATAACTATGCCTTTGTGTTTCATGAACTAAAAATGCATTTTTGAACCTGGTTCTACAAGCTGAGCGGACTATGAATATCTCCGGTTGCTAAATAAACCGTCAGGCAAGTTATTATTTGTAAAAACTAGATATTTAGCCTAATTAAAATATAAACTAATGTTTTAAAAATGTTTTATTTGGCAAGTGACCATGGTATAAGCGGGTTAATGCCCTTCGAGGTGTCCGTTGTAAGGTTTTAATGGACTTCGGCGGAGGCAACCGTCCTCCGCTGCGCGTCGGCCGGTTTACACCTCGCCGTCGTCCATTAAAACCTTACAACGGACACCTCGTCGGGCATTAACCCTTACATATAAAACATATATATATATATATATATATTATATGAATTCTGGCTTGTTTCTGTGAGCCCAGGGGTCCTGGGCTTCAGTTGTAGCCAGTTACTTATGGTGGGGCATTTTACATTGCGTCCCCACTGCGTAAAATATGCAATACGAAGTGATCGTTCTCGAAAGGGAACGTACTCGGTTACTATCGTAACTTGGTTCCCTGAGAGTAGGGAATGAGTATTGCGTAGCCTGCCGCACTGTCGTAACATGGCAAGTTGTCGCTTGAGTCGATTTAAACCTGCTATAATGGTGAATTTGGGTTCCCTTTATAGGCTCACTTTAATGCATTCTTGTTGAAAAAAACTTACTGACCTTAAATGTTTTAACGGTAATGTAAGTTGATGGTATTTATTTGCCCATTTCATTGTTACCAGATGAAAATCCTAAGTCTGATTGTTTAGAAAAGTGAAGGCACACTTCTCCTCAGCAAAAACTATTGACATTCATGCTTGTTTACCAAATAGTGTGGAACAAGTTGCATATCAAAGATTTTATAAAAATCTCTTTATAATGCCTGGATGACCTACAGAGTGGATTTCTAATCAATATTCCCAGGAGCTTTGATTATAAAGGCAGACATTTACAGTAGGACAGACGAAATATTGCTTTCAGATTGTACGTAGTACATTTTCAGTAGTGGCAGACAAACAGGAAACAGAAACCTCAGCTAATCTCTGAGTATACACTTCCTCCAAGGGAGGGCGGGAATCTGATATCATAACAGTGCAGGATCACACCTCAGAGTTCATACTTCAGAGAATTCAATCCTCGGCAGGCCATAAATACTTAAATCTGGATTATACATGAAGCAGATAAAAACATAAAACATTAACTTTTGACGGTTGTGTTTACGTCCTAAAGTACTGCTCTCAGGAAGTCAATGATCTGAGGATGCTCAGCACAACAGAATAGGTTAGAAAATGAGTTTTGTCTCTGAAGCATAGTGACAAGAATTGCCAGGAAACCGTGACAGGAAATGACTTAAGACAGACAGGAAGTTAACCAGCTGGACTGATGTTAGATTCACCATAGGCACCCCCTAGTCACACCAATACTCCAAAAACGGCTGCTTTTCTCAGTGGTAAGATTGCCATGACAATGGCTGCCAACAGGAAGCAGCAGTCATACATGCTGATGCTCTACAAACCTGTTGAAATAACTGATAGATGAAGAGACCATGACCACAAAGTAACCGCCATTTTTATAATTTCAGGTTATGAAACCTGATGAAGCAAGCAAACCATATCAGTCCACAGCTTGTAAACATTTAAAATCTTGAGTGAAAGAATAGAATGAGGAGTAGAGAAACATCAGAAGGCCTATAGTACCTCAGTGCATGAATGCAGTAGATCACCTTGGGCATATTCTTGCGATCATATACATCGGTGGTCTCAGGATAGAATATCTGAAAGAGAAATAGCAAAATATTTTTTTTTAATAAATAATACACTACAAGTACTGTACACTACCGTTCAAAAAGTCACAAAAGACTTTTTTTAGCTCACCAAAGCTTTTTTATTTGGTATAGTAGAACAGCAATATTGATAATACAATTTAAAGTAACTTTTCTATTTTAAAGGTGGGGTATGTGATTTTCTTTTTTTGACCATTTTTTCAAAATCACTTGAAATCCTACTCCTAACCCACTTACTGGCTGTAAATTAGAAGCACTGAAATGAAAATTAAGCAATTTAATCATCTGTGGAACGGGCAGGACTCGAAAAACTCCAGCCAATCATTTTCAAGACCGTCATAGAATCATTGGACAGAAAATGCATCACTCAAACGGTTGTACCCCCACCCCCCTCGTGCGCGTGTCCCGTTCGTGCGCATACTCAAAGCTCGTGACCCAGTCACAGGAAGTGCAAGTCGCCACGGTACAGAGAGAGAGAGAGAGAGAGAGAGAGAGAGAGAGAGAGAGAGAAGAGAGAGAGAGAGAGAGAGAGAGAGAGAGAGAGAGGAGAGAGAGAGAGAGGGAGAGAGAGAGAGAGCGCATCTGAATTTTTGCTCGTGCTTGATTGCGCGTCCATGTTTTTCGAATGGGTGGAGGGCCAGCGTTGGAGGAGAGAAGGTAGGACCGTAAGTTGTGTATTTTCAAAATCTGCCGGCCGTTTTGCAAATCACATACCCCACCTTTAATATATTTAAGCTGCAAACCTTTGTTAGATCTTATCTCAGCCCTGTTCATTCAATATGTGCCAAGAAGAGAAGCGACCAAACACCTCCACGTTTTCCCTATTTAAATACAGTTACTTATTTTTATGTTGTCACCGTTCTTGGTCGAGTTACACTACTCTAGTAACTGTATTTAAATAGGGAAAACGTGGAGGTGTTTGGTCGCTTCTCTTCTTGGCACGTATTGAATGAACAGGGCTGAGATAAGATCTAACAAAGGTTTGCGGCAAGACAGCGATTTAGAGATTCAGTGAGATGAGAGAGGTATGTATCAACTCGTCTTAGTAAAGAGAATAACATAGTTTGATATGAAAAACCAGTAGAGTATCCCTTTAAAGAGTCTGTGAACTGGCCAGCACAAAGTCCAGACTCCACTGAACACCTTTGGGGTGAACTGAATAGCAACCGTGAATCAGACCCCCAACACCCAACAACAGTGCCAGACCTCACTGATCCTTGAGTCTGAATGGTAGAAACCCATTACAGCCATGTTCAACAAGTTCAAATCTTCGTTGTAGCAGCACAGGGAGGTCAACTCCCAATTAATGCCAATGGTTTTGAAATTAAATGTCCATCAAGCACGTACACTATAATTTTGCCCATATAGTATATGTAAACATTATGCCCTTTTACTTCTGTGGCATTGTGTAATGCACTGCACATTGCACTGAGTTTTTATACTTGGATGAAACTTACTGTTTTCCTGCCCATGAGTGAAACAGAGGGCCAATGCTAATTTAAGTCAACAAGTCAAACCATGAGTAAATATACAATAATAACCTTTATGCATTCATTTTATAACAATGGTAACTGTAAACTTTCCAAACTGACAGAGTAGACACATTGTGTACAGGACACAGTTTTGTATCACAGTTTCGGAGGCAGGCTGGTCATATATTATTTACAACTGTTTAGTGTTTTCAAACATATGGTTTATTTTATGTTTTTATGTTTATTTTATTATTTTATGTTTTTTACGAATTTTGTGATTTTGTGAATTTTTGTGGTTGGGAGAATCCGTAAAAATTTTATACAATAAACGTAAAATATAAATTTTTAGCCTTCTGTTAAAATTATTTTTACAGCTCGACCGAACTTGTAGGTACTGTGTATGCTAGGTGTGGCGAGCAGGACGAGGCCGAGGGACGTGAGAGAACGGTGCGATGCCTGTGAGACGCACCGGTCTCGTATCTCTCACGGAGGAGCGGAGGCATAAAGGAGGAGTGACGACAGTGAAGAGATACGAGTGCGTCTCGCAGGTATCGCTCATTATCAATCACGCACCGGCCTCGCGCCTTCTCTCACGTCCCTCGGCCTCGTCCTGCTCGCCACACTAGGTAACAAAGAAAGGAGGCTAGGTTTGAAGGACTTCAAAAACAGCCTCTGATTCACAAAATGGGCTATCAAACACTTAGATAAGGTGCAGTTTGCCTTGGCAGTATCAGAGCTTATATGCTTTAAATAAATTTGTATCTATAAGCTACAGAATACGTGGAAGACTGAACTGATGCAGGACTTGCAGGCCTAATGTTCTTAATATTATGGAATAGCGACAGTAAATGCATTAATAATGTGTTCTTGCTTAGATAATTCAAAAGTATAAATGGATATGATGATATTTCAGTAATTATCTAAGTGAAAGTTTAAGTAAAGCTGTATTAAATATAATAAAAGCTAGTAAATATTTTATTTAGGGGTTGGATTTCCCAATGAAACATAAACATAACCTCTCAAAAATACCAAGGTTCACAGTTGGATTCCAACTTGTCGCGCCTTTGAATGCAAGTCTAATAAAATGCACTGTTATCTTCAAAGAGAGAGGATGGCAAAGATATGTGTCAGTGTGTGTGTATTTCTTTAAAAGCGTTGTGCCTCACCTTGGGCAAACCAACTGACTCCATGGCTCTGAGCCATGCACAGTGTTGTCTGTGTGTCTGAAATGTAGTCCTGAGTGCTGGGAAAAAAAAGTGCAAATAAATAAATAAAATACAACAGTAACACATTATTGCACATACTGTTTAAACTGAATTATATATAAAGCCATGTTCCTTCTGTTTTCTATGTGCAACAGAAATGAGGTAATGAGCAACCATTTAAACGTTTGGGGTCAATAAGATTTGTTTTAATACTTTTATTCAGCAAGTATGCATTAAAAGGTTCTTGAGCAGTAAATCAGCATATTAGAATGATTTCTGAAGGATCATGTGACACTAATGACTAGAGTAATGATGCTGAAAATTTAGCTTTGTCATCGCAGGAATAAACTGCATTTTTAAATGTATTAAAATAGAAAACACGTCTATTGCACAAAATGTACAGTTTTTACTGTATTTTTGCTCAAATAAATGCAGCATTTGTGAGCATAAAAGAAATTTCAACTTCTTAAAAACTTACCAACACCAAACTTTTATATGGTTTGTACACACAATTCCGTTTAACCAGG
>JAZAVI010001777.1:0-33558 GCA_036326025.1 Chrosomus eos | reverse complement strand
CCATATGACTCATGTCTCATGCATAAGTCTTCTGAACATTATATATCAAACGGAAATGTTAGCCCTAACCTTCTGCACCATGTTTGACATCATTGCCAAATGCTAGTGGTTCTCATGTGTGCTATAAACAAATGTGACATGGCAGTCAAATTAGGACTGGAGCAAATAATTACAGTTTTCATTACATTTTTGGGTGAACTATACCTTAGGTCTCTAATAAGTTAATTCAAGTGAAGACTAAAAATAAAAAGTCAACCCTAAATTGTGTGTATGCCAAATAATCCAAGTTTTGCCATTTTATCCCTGTTTTGATTGGATTCATATCAAACTGTGTAAAGCTGTCACAATCATAATGAACAGCCATTTCCTTTAAGTGATGAGTCATCGTCTGGGTGAAAACATGATTATCCGTGCTCTCCTTTCATCTCGACCTTACATCATTTAATATGGCTGAGGAAAATTCTGCTTCTCTAAAGAATGAGCAGCCAATCCGTCACTGTCTGTCTCATGGCACACAGCTGAATGGTGTGAAGAAATCATAACAAGTGCAGAAGGGCAGACAGGAGACATACAGTAACATATGTTCTGTATTTGTGTTTCATGCATGAATTGGCAAAATAACAGTAAAACACCTGACATTGGCAGCAATTGTCTTGCCAATATCCTTGAACTTTAGGTTCATGGCCATCGTGACACTGGTCCGACAGAAAAAAAAGGATAATAACACCTACACAACATTTGTCTCTGTAAAGGTCAGTGAGTACCTCTTGGGTATATACTTTTGTTTTTAGAAATGGGGAAATAAACTATTAGCCTGATCAGTTTATATCAAGCCAACTGTTCTGTTAGAACAGAAACAAAGTGCCAGGCTTTTCATTAACGGTTTTTATTTTCTAGAATTCTTCTTACCAGATCAATCATAAATGTACATCATTTTCACACAGCAAAATACAAATAAATACATAAATAATTCACTATGGGAATCCACTAAGTATAGGACTGAGAAACTAATCTTTGCATTAGTAACCCAGATCTCTCACTGGAAGGCTTTTGTGAACTGTTGCATAAGTACAGCATGTGAGTATTTGGCATACACCAATCAATAGTGCCATTAATCCAGGTACTGAACATATTAAAGAACACTGAACCTTTATATGTAACAAAAAGAGCAGGTCACAATTGAAAAAAAGACAATCCTATATATAAGGAACAAATAGCAAAAGTTTTGAGGAAGAAGGAGACAGCCCTGAGGCCCTTGTATTTACAATGGAAAAAACTATATGGACTTTAACATAAAAGGTGACACTATCACACATCTTTCTATCACACTATCACGTAGGGTTGACATCAAATCAAGTCATATCAGAGCTATCAAAGATTCTGCAACCAGTTATGTGACCTGTAACTGGGGCCTGGCTCTCTACGTAAACCTTGTGTTTTCCAGGGATCAAGGGCTAAGTGATAAGATCATTTTAGATTTCATATTACAAATCAGAAATAATGTAATACAATTCTTGCAAAAGGTGTTTACACCAAATCTTGAGATATTTTACAGGTGGCATAAATGCAAGCCTTTGAAATTGTTCCTAAATATAAAATTCAAATACTAAAAAAAAAATAATGGCAACATTTCATTCATTAATTTTTTATAAAATACCACTGATTACAGAACTAGTAGTAGACCTACTGTATACAGTTAAGTAATTATGTCAGATATATTTAGTACTAACAGTTCTGACTGATTTAGAAGCGTGACTAATTCAAAATAATTATTGAATAATTTCTTAAAAAATAAGGACTCAAACAACTAATTTGTTTAAGAATCGTAAAACAGTGTTCGCGCTGTTTGTTTGTTCACTAATAACAACCAACACAAACGACTCATTCGTTTAGGAATCATACAACACTGGTAGCGTTATTTGTTTTGATTCACTAAGGAGAACCGACTCAAATGAATCATTCGTTTAGGAATAGTACAACACTGGTCGCGCTGTTTGTTTTGATTCACTACGGAGAAACGGTTCAACCGAGTCATTCTTCAGTAACGGGAATGTACGCTGCCTGTATGTGTCGTGTTGTAGTTTTTAATAATGATGTTGTGTCACCGTTGTATAGAGAACGTTGTCTTGGTATTTTAGTAGGCTACAGTGTTGCGTCTGCACTGACAGAAGTCGTAAAGCTGAACGTCAAGAAAATAATTCCGGAATTTGATGAAAATAGTAATTGGGTCTAGGTTTCAAACCATAATGTGTTCAAGGCACCTTGTAAATAATGTCAACAGACAATCTATGACCCATCTGATTCTTTTACCTCCAGGAACATTATCAGAGCACATTATAACAATGTAAAGCTTCTGCAGCACCAAAAGCTGACAACATCTAACGTTAGACATTTGAACAGCTCTCATGACGGAATAATAAAGAGTGATGACGACTGAATGAACGATTGCGTCCTCCGTTATGCCTTATAATACGCTTTATAATAAAACATTTCAAAATACAGCACTCGACCTGCAAATACCACTCTCGCCCAATTTCTTCCATATTACGGACTTTGTGCATATCAAAAGAAAATTGATTCCCTTTTCTTTATTGCTTCCTTCCAAGCGTTTAACCACTACTACACACGGACTGCAAACATTACCAGCGTTAAAAAAGGCAGAAGTGATCACTTACGTTTCAGTCACCGATATGCTCCATGATATTAAGGTAGTAAGCAGAATGCAGATCAGTGTTTTGATACACGGCGATCTCCGCAATTCGTTCACTTGCTCTGCATTGTGGACTCGCCCTGCCGTGACGTCACCACGCATTACGTCAGAGATGTTGCTCTAAAACCCCCGCCTCGTTCACAAATACGGTGAGCCAAAATAAGATCTCTTTATAAGATGTGGAAATAGTGTATTATTAACTGTTTATTCCGGCCACGCTTCATGGTAATGTTTTCGATGGATAATATACAGACCTAAACGAGCGCGTTGTCGGAAGACCTTGACACCCATCTAGTGGTTACAGCCTAGCAGTTCTCATAGAAGATAAACTGCAGCTGGATGAGGTGGAATTTACATTATCCTTCTGGGACCCAGGAATAGACTTTATAGTCGAATAGACTGTCATGTAAAGAGCTCATTCAGGGATTTTCAGTGATACCAAATATGGTGTTTTCACCATGACAAGTCAAGTCAAGTCAAGTCACCTTTATTTATATAGCGCTTTTTACAATACAAATTGTTTCAAAGCAGCTTTACAGAGATAACAGGAAAACAATGTTGTAATAGTATTGTTCAATTGAAAATTAAATGTCCCCAACTAAGCAAGCCAAAAGGCGAAGGCAACAGTGGCAAGGAACCAAAACTCCATCAGGTGACAGAATGGAGAAAAAAACCTTGGGAGAACCCAGGCTCAGTCGGGGGGCCAGTCCTCCTTTGGCCAACGAATGAACACTGTGGGATCAGATGGTTCAGATGGGATCAGAACTTTCACGATATTATCCAGTTCATCTGGTTGGTATCCGGCCGGTAAGGAGATGAGTGGTGAGGTGTCCATGGACCTTCACAGCCCTGATAATGCGTGTCGTCGTGTCCATGTGATGGTCCTTCATCAGATCTGGATATGCCCTGGATCCGGCGGTCTGCGGTAAACCTCGGGATAAACAGAGAGACTAATATTAGCGTAGACGCCATCCTTCTTATGATGTACAAAGTACATCAGGAATTATGGGAAGTGTTCCCGGTTCCGGCTGATCTAATCTATGCAGCCTAACATTGAATTATAGAAATCTATAGGCCTAATGTGTTATGTGTATGCTAAGCCAAAGAGATGTGTTTTTAGTCTAGATTTAAACTGACAGACTGTATCTGCTTCCCGGACCGTGTTAGGAAGATTGTTCCAAAGTTTTGGTGCTAAATAGGAAAAGGATCTACCGCCAGCAGTCGATTTTGATATTCTAGGTATTATCAACTGGCCAGAATTTTGAGATCGCAATAGACGTGAAGGACTATAATGCGTTAAGAGCTCGCTCAAGTACTGGGGAGCTAAACCATTTAGTGCTTTGTAAGTAATCAGCAATATTTTAAAATTTATACGATGTTTAATAGGCAGCCAATGCAGTGTTGACAGAACCGGGCTAATATGGTCATACTTCCTGGTTCTGGTAAGAACTCTAGCGGCTGCATTTTGAACTAGCTGTAGTTTGTTTAATAAGCGTGCAGGGCAACCACCCAGTAGAGCATTACAATAATCTAGCCTTGAGGTCATGAAAGCATGAACTAATTGTTCCGCATTTGTCGGTGAGAGCATATGACGTAATTTAGATATATTTTTAAGATGGAAAAAAGCGGTTTTTACAGATACTAGACACGTGACTTTCAAATGAAAGATTGGTATCAAAGAGCACACCCAGGTTCCTAACTGACGTCGAAGACTTAACAGAGCAGCCATCAAGTGTTAGACAGTATTCTAGGTTATTAGGTGAGGAAGTTTTTTGTCCAATGATTAGAATCTCTGTTTTTTCAGAATTTAGTAATAGGAAATTACTGGTCATCCAATTTTTTATATCAGCTATGCATTCCGTTAATTTTGTGAATTGGTAAGTTTCGTTAGGTTTTGAAGAAATATACAGCTGAGTATCATCAGCATAACAGTGAAAGCTAATTCCATATTTCCTAATTATATCTCCTAATGGTAGCATGTACAGAGTGAACAGCAGCGGTCCTAGTACTGAGCCTTGTGGTACGCCATACTGAACTTGTGATCGATAAGAGATCTCTTCATTTACTGATACAAACTGAAAACGGTCAGATAAGTATGATTTAAACCATGCTAGTGCAATTCCGCTAATGCCAACATAGTTTTCTAGTCTATTTAAAAGAATGTTGTGGTCGATAGTATCAAATGCAGCACTAAGATCAAGTAACACTAATAGAGAGATACAACCACGATCGGATGATAAGAGCAAATCATTTGTGACTTTAATGAGAGCAGTCTCAGTACTATGGTATGGTCTAAATCCGGACTGAAAATCCTCGCAGATATTATTTCTTTCTAAAAAGGAACACAGTTGTGAGGATACAGCTTTTTCTAGTATCTTTGACAGAAAAGGCAGATTCGAGATTGGCCTGTAATTGACTAATTCTGTAGGATCAAGTTGCGTTTTTTTAACAAGCGGTTTAATCATAGCCAACTTAAAAGTTTTTGGTACGTATCCTAATGACAAAGATGAATTAATGATATCTAGAAGAGGATCTATGACCTCTGGAAGCATCTCTTTCAGTAGCTTAGTCGGTATAGGGTCTAGCATACAAGTTGTCGATTTAGATGAATTAACAATTTTGCAAAATTCTTCCTCTCCTATAGCAACAAATGAATCAAAATGTTCCTCACAGAGACTACAATATACTCCCTGATGCGATACTGTAGTAGACGGTTGCATAGTTATAATTTTGTCCCTGATATTATCAATCTTATAAGTGAAGAAGTTCATAAAGTCATTACTGCTGTGTTTCTTATAAACTTCTGGGCTTGAAGCTTTCTTTTTCGTTAGTTTAGTCACTTGTTCAAATAAATACCTAGGATTATGTTTATTTTCTTCTAATAGGGTTCACTCTCAGAAATAAAGGTACAGAAAAGTAAAAAAAAAGGTACAAATGCTCGTCGCTGGGGCAGTACCACCAAGGGGAACAAACTTGTACCATATTAATGGGTACAAAGAAGTACCCCTCCAGTTTGTGCCTTTTAGGTACAAATATGTACCCTTAAATATGTTCCTTCAAGGGTACAAATGGCTCGTCGCTGGGGTGGTACCCCCGAGGTACAGCAATGGTACCCTTACCATAGGTACAGAGTTGTACCCTTTTATACTGTACCTTTTGAGAGACAATTTGGTACCTTAGCAATACATTTGTACCTTAATCCACTGGTACAAAAAGGTACCCCATTAGATGGTACCAATTTGTTCTGGTTAGGGGTACCACCCCAGCGACGATGCCATTGTACCTATAAAGTGGCAAACATGTCCTTGATAAATAGAAAAGAATGAGAATAAAAGAAAGCAATGTTTTTTCCCCCCACAATCAATGATTTAAAAGAAGTTAAATTGTTATTGTACAAATAAAAATACTGGAAAGTGAATAACTACCGCACACCACAATCTTTGTTTGCAATAAACTTTAATAAACAAAGTTTTTTTTACATTTAAACAACTTTAATGGAGAATTAGGAAGGTCAGAGTGTTCTTGTTTTTGGGTTGGTATTCAAGATTGAAAAATATGAATAAAACGATGAGATCGTTGCTTCCTCTACCTTCATGCCTTCACACACCTCAACGCTGTGTACCTTCAGGGAACAGGAGCTTCGTCCCCCAAATGTGGACTTTCAGTCTTCTTGGGTCACCTGGACAATTGGGTATGGTGTGTTGGGTTCACCCTGAAGAATACAGCAAAGCAGACAGGGAAGCAAATTCATGTTTGGTAAAAAAAAAAGAGAGATAGTCGATGGACTTTTTTTTTTATTGCCCCTCCGTTCTCTCTCACGTGACTCAGTTTGCAAATGCACAAGCTAGTTGCGCATTTAATATATTGCGAAAATAGTTGCAAAGTCAATGCATGAAGATTTAAAATAGCAACGGCAGATTTGAGAAGTTGCAAATGCCTAACAGGTTGTACTGTGAATGTGAATGAACGAATACAAGTTTGTGTCAGTCATTGTATTTCTGTGAATGGCATTTTACACATTTTTAACTACTTGTCTGCAGCTTCAAATTCAGATACAGGTTTGTGATAGGGCTGGGCGATAAATCGATTTTATCGATTAACTCGAATGTGTAGCTTACGCGAGTTTACGCCGATTTTTTTTAATGAAAATCGGTTTTCTCTTTAACAACCGCCGACGCGCCCATATGGGCTCCCGTAGTTCCGACCGCGCTCAGCGCTTGCCATGATAGAGATACACAAACAACATGGCAAATGAACAAAACCGCGGCAGCAGAAGCACACCCGCCGAAAACATTTACAAACTGAATCTGCAAGGCCGCCAACTCTCACGAGTTCACTGAGAGACACGCAATTGTCACTTTTTACACGCTCTCACACACACATCCATTTCCTCACGCAGAGAAACATCGCGAAGCAAAGAGGACACTGACACCGACATACAAGACAGAGCAGGTTACTGTTGATATGAAACAGATTCTCGGCTCTCAGATTCTGTTAATTTTATTACGAAATTCAAACAATAAACACCGTTTTGGCGCTTGTAAATGTGACGTGAAAGATCGCTGACAGATCTCATTTCAAGCGGCACATGAACCGATCATCTGTTACTCTTCGCTACTAACTTACCCAAATGTAGCTAATAAAATCAATCGATCAGTGTTTTTCAACCGCGGAAAGATGTCCATAAAACAGCTGGAGAACAACATGTGTCACGTAACGTTACATTTACCTCAGGATGCCTTTTAATGACCCATAGCACGCATGTTAGCTGGACTTAAAATAATTGCTATAGAGAGGAGTATTTGGCTAAATATGATAACTATATTACACATTTATTATATTTTACCTATATCATTAAAATATTATAACATTGTTTGTTATTATAAAAAACGCATTATGTTTAATTTGAGTTAGTTTTAACCTTTAATAATACCAGCTGACAGGGCTCTATGTTTACAGCATTAGGTGATTTATTTTTGGAGAACAATTAACATAACACATTAACATATCTACTGTACCTAATATTTATCCAAAGGAATTGATATTGAATCAATATCAGAATCAAAATCACATGAATTGAAATTGTGAAATTTGTGTTAAGCAATAATAAAAACAGTAGCATACCAGTCTTTATGCATGTAAACATTGTGTTTACATAGTTAATAAACTTGATAAAATGATGTTTAGTTACCAAATAATTTGACAATCACAATAAACTTCTTGTGATGCAAGTTTTTTTTTCTTTACACATCCCCCCCCCAATCCACCCATTTTATGTTATGTTACATTTACACTAGGCTATTTACAATGACAGGACCCTCTGGTCTTTTTGGGTTGTTGTTTCTGATTGCACTTTAATCCAGATAATATCCCAGAAGGGAATATCAAAACAAAATAAAGTAAAAACTTGTTTTGAACAATTTCTTTGTCATCTGAGGATTGATTTTAAGTAGGGAGAGAAAAAAATCGATTTAAATCGTAAATCGGATTTTTTGTCAAAAAATCTGGGATTTTTTTTTTAGGCCATATCGCCCAGCCCTAGTTTGTGACTATTGTCCGCGAGTGAAAATCTCAACATTCAACAGGCTTTCAAGTACAAATATTTGTTGTACAAGTTCTCAAATTCTATGTTCTCCAGTTTTGCTACTCTTTTACCTTCATGAGATTACCTCGGCGTTGGTGGGAGGGGAGTTGAAGCTGGCCGTTGAGTCTGTGTGGAGGACTGGTCTGGTTCTTGTGGATCTGATCCGAGGTCTCGTCTGGTTGTGATGTTCTCGTCTGGCATTCAGGGCTCACTGTGGTCACCTTAGGGTGCAGGTCCACCATCTGGTCTGGATGCGGACTAGATCCGGCTGACTACAGTAGCCTAACCTTGGGATAAGAATGAGACAGAGAGACTAACTTTAGTGTAGATCAGAGTATATGAGCGGAGTGGAGTGGTGAGAATTACCGTATTATCCGCTCATTATCGCTCAGCACAGTTTGCTTCGCGCTTCACTCAAATCTCCCCCCGCTCAAAAAGGAAAAAAATCTGCATGTATTTCACTTTTAGCTTAGACAACAGCCTTACCTCCCAAAGAACTAAAGAGCAATAACAACATTTTCCAAATATAAATGTTTTATTTCAAATTAAGAAATTAGGCCTAGCCTATGTAAGAAGGAATAAATAGCCTACAAAAAGTCCTGTAAAATTAAACGAATAAATGGGCCTAATAATATAAATAAAAATTATATAAACAAAAATATAGATAGAAGTTTTAAAAGTAAATGAACTATTAGGCCAGAATTTTGATAACTGAACTTTCGCGCAATGGACACACATCCTGAGGTAAAATTAAACGAATAAATGGGCCTAATAATATAAATAAAAATTATATAAACAATAATATAAAAAAAAATATACGATGTAGCAAGTACATCCGGAGTAAACTACCTTTACCTGATGTGAATTAAAGAAATTTAAGAGTGTGTTATGTTTATACTAGGTTAAAGAGGTGTGTTTTTAATATAGATTTAAACTTATCTTGTGTCTGCCCCTCGATCTTCTGCCGGTTCATGATCCCTCGATCTCCATTTCAGCAACATTAGCCATGACGGTTTTTCTGAACTGCATCTTTTAAATAAAGGAGTAGATATTGTGAGGTCAAAATTCAATCTCAAGCATTCGTTTTTAAGCTCAGGTTTAACAAATGTTGTTGCCAGAGTTCATGCAGCAGTTTAAAATATTGGTAACACTTGACAATAAGGTCTCATTTGTAAAAAATTATGCTAGTGTTAACTAACATTAACATTGAACAATACATTTGTTACAGTATTTGTTCATCTTTGTTAACATTAGTTAATAAAAATACAACTGTTCACTTTTGATTTTAATAATGTATTAGTAAATGTCAAAATGAAAATTAACTAAGATTAATACATTTTTCAGTATTGTGCATTCTTAGTCCATGTTAACTAATGTAGTTAACTGATATTAACGAATGAAACCTTATTTTAGTGTTACCAACATATCTGTAAAACGTGTTAAGGCCATTGCACACTGAGTCCGATTTTTTCGTATGCGTTTTTTTCGTGTTCATCAGCCTAAAAATTCGTCACGCACAGAAACCTTGCACACTGAGTCCGATGCGTATTTATTAAACCTTTGCGGAAAAAAACGCAAAAAATACAAAATGGATTCGTCAAGCAGTGAGGATGATTTTGTTGCCCTCTCTCTTCTTTAAAAGAGAAAAAGAAGAAAAAGAGGGTCCATCCAATCTTGTGCCGAGAGGAAGGAGAGTTTCAGCTCATCAAGGAGTTGCGCAATTATCCCGAGCGATTCAAAATTTACCTCAGAATGTCAACAGTTTGATGCTTTGCTAGCGATACTGAGCCACATATTAAAAAGAAGACCACCAAAAAAGACACACACAACACACACACACACACACACACACACACACACACACACGGCCGGCAGAAACGCATACAGAACAGCTGTATGGTTTGTTTATCATACAGTACTTTGTGCTGCGAGACGAAGTGTATCAACTTATCAGATACCATTCTGGATTGTGTCGTTCGCTTGTACAGTCGGTGGGTCTGAATAGTCAAAAAACCTCTCAAAATGCTGGCTGTGGATGCGAAAAACGCAGAAAATCGAACCTGATCCGAATTTTTTTTTTTGACGGGACGAAAGTTTCGGAGGCAGTGTGCAAGCGTGATTGACATAACGTGATGTCGATTTTTTTTTTTAACGTGCGAAAATTTCGGATGCGAATTTCGGACTGAGTGTGCAATGGCCTTTAGTGTCAGATTCCAAACAGTGCAGTAAAAAACGGAATATAAAGGCCATTGCACACTGAGTCCGAAATTCGCATCCGAAAATTTCGCACGTTAAAAAAAAAATCGACCTCACGTTATGTCAATCATGCTTGCACACTGCCTCCGAAACTTTCGTCCGTCATAAAAAAATTCGGATCAGGTTCGATTTTCTGCGTTTTTCGCATCCACAGCCAGCATTTTGAGAGGTTTTTTGACTATTCAGACCCACCGTACAAGCGAACGACACAATCCAGAATGGCATCTGACACGTTGATACACTTGGTCTCGCAGCACAAAGTACTGTATGATAAACAACCCTTACAAAAAATTACTGCAGTTTTTTTCGAAGTAATACTGCAGTTTTTGTTACATGTAGAAAATGCAGTTTTTTGGACACGAAAAAACTGCATATTGCAGTATAGTTGGAGTAAAACTACAGTTACTGCACCGAATAGTACTACAATAATACTGCAATATAACTGCAGTAGTACTGCAATAATACTGTAATATAACTGCAATATAACTGCGGTAATACTGCAATAATACTGCAATATAACTGCAATATAACTGCGGTAATACTGCAATAATACTGCAATATAACTGCGGTAATACTGCAATATAACTGCGGTAGTACTGCAATAATACTGCAATATAACTGGTAATACTGCAATATAACTGCGGTAGTACTGCAATATAACGGCAATAATACTGCAATATAATTGCAATAATACTGCAATATAACTGCGGTAGTACTGCAATATAACTGCAATAATACTGCAATATAATTGCAATAATACTGCAATATAACTGCGGTAGTACTGCAATATAACTGCAATAATACTGCAATATAATTGCAATAATACTGCAATATAACTGCGGTAATACTGCAATATAACTACGGTAGTACTGCAATACATATTACGACTAAAGTACAATACTACTGAAATGCAATACTAATAAAATGCTGTAAAATACCATTGAAATACAACCGGAATATCCCAAATAAGTTTTCACACATCTGCAATATAATGAATTAAGGTACAAAACAGTGAATGTCTCAAACTGCAATGCAACAAATAATGTGATTTTACTTTTTATTTTATTTCAAATAACAGGCTGAGAGTTAGACAATGTATTTAAAGTTTTTATTTACAAATCATGCATAAATCTTCCCCCACATTATTCAGAAAAGTTGTGTTTTTTGAAGAGCTTATTCTCATTCCACTTCGTTCTTTTCACTGCCTTCATCTCAGATGTGGAAACACGATTTTGGAAGTAGTCTGTAATAAACAAACAGAAAGAATCAGAGACACTCTTTTCAGTTACTCTTCGCCACAGGCATATATTATGCTTAAAATGAATCTGCAAGTTAATCTCTTGCAGGAACACACCACTGTTTTTTGAAATAGGGGTTAATCAATGTAATTAATATTTTGCCATAATTAAACAAATCCAGCATTTGTAAACAAACTCGATCTGCTTTGTAAAGGAAAACTCGACTCGTAAACAAAGCAAGCAATGTGCAAGTGAAAAGGTCAATTTGAGTGAAAATGCAGTGGAGTAACACGCATTGTGTTTTGCAAATATAAATAAATGAGCCTAGATAATATTTCAAAAATACATGCAAACCATTCTACAAATTCCTTGTAACCTTTGAACAAATACCAAGTGTAGTGCATTCAAATGCACATCTGTCTGTTATGATTGTGTGAGACACTTGGTAGGGATGCAAATTATAGGATTTTGGCCGATATTCGATATGCCGATATTTGCCAACTCATTTTGGCCGACACCGATATTTATACACATTTTCCCCCATGATAAATATATATATAAAACACACACACACACACACACACACACACACACATTTTGATTA
This sequence comes from Chrosomus eos, assembly GCA_036326025.1. Classification (NCBI taxonomy): domain Eukaryota; kingdom Metazoa; phylum Chordata; class Actinopteri; order Cypriniformes; family Leuciscidae; genus Chrosomus; species Chrosomus eos. Next base: position 21,166 of record JAZAVI010001777.1, on the reverse strand, counting down.
CTGAAGAGAAATCAAATAAAGTCTCTCTCCTGTACTACTGTTACCTTATTACCCTCATGTGTTGTAGATAAGGCAATACAAAAGACAAACAACATTTGATTCTACCATAAATATAATTTTTTACAAATGTAGACAGACATTCACCCCTGAAAAATTGATAATTTTTTTCACTTAGAATAAATGAGGAGAATAAATGACATGCCTGTGCCACATTTTATTTTTAAGTTCAGACTTCAAACTTCAGTAGGAGTAGGGATTTCATCCTTCGCAGGGAGTTTGATGCGATCTGACAAATCAAAATCCACCATTTTTGTCCGACAAAGCAGTCAGGAGAGTTAGTAGATTAACGTCAGTTAACTTGGCTTTAACTGAGGCAATCTGTCATGACACATTAAAGAGCCACAAAACTGTAGGCCTATTTATTGCTTAATTTTCTTTGACCAAATTTATTTGTCCTGTCTGTCAGCATGCTGTAAGTGTCCTTATAGGCTATGCGAGTTGCACGTATAAAATGAAGTTAAGGAACAAACACGATCCATCAGGAAAAGCCATAGGTCGCTGAATTTCACTGCGCTTTATGAGGGTTTTCAAGAGTTTTTCTTTTGCGTGAAGAAGCCGTTCGCCGGAGATGTGTAAAAAGATAGGAGTGCATTGATGATTATTAGGCTACCGATGATTATTAGGCTATAATAATCCTCCTGGCTCCAGGTTTGAGTGAGTCATTTACTCTCTTACCTTTGTTCTTTGATTAACATTAATGACACTTTAAGACCAGCCGCTGCTGACAGAGATGCAATCCGACACGCATCCCCATTTTCTCACAAATCTCCACGTTAATTTAAGACTTTATTTAAATCATTTAAGACTGCTCTTATGAGGACACTCGACAAAACGGACAGTTTGGCATAATTTGTGTCCGTGTTATGGTTTGTTCAAGCCTGAAAGAGAACTCGATACTGAAACACGTCTTTTTCCTCCACCCAGCTGGAAGTTGCTGGCGCTCATGCTATGTTTACGGTCGTCACGTGCTGATAATTTACTCACCCCCATGTCATCCAAGATGTCCATGTCTGTCTTTCTTCAGTTGAAAAGAAATGAAGGTTTTTGATGAAAACATTCTAGGATTTTTCTTGTAATGTAATACACTGGGTGCCAAACGGTTCAAGGTCCAAATGACAGTTTCAGTGCAGCTTCAAATGACTTTAAACGACACCAGACGATGCATTAGGGTCTTATCTTGCAAAACGATCGTCATTTCTAAAATAAATAAATAAAAAAGTAAGTTTTATGCCTTGCTCTGTTCCGTGATGCGCGGTCATGACTCTCATGACATTTTGTTTGTTGAAAGAACGAAATGACTCGAAAAAAAGATTCGTTCACGAGTTCGAACAGGAGAGTCATGACCGCGCATCACGGGACAAAGCAAGGCATAAAACTTACTTTTTTTATTTATTTATTTTAGAAATGACGATCGTTTTGCAAGATAAGACCCTAATGCATCGTCTGGTGCATATGAAGAAATGACCGATCGTTTTGCAAGATAAGACCCTAATGCATCATCTGGTGTCGTTTAAAGCCCTTTGAAGCTGCACTGAAACTGTCATTTGGACCTTGAACCGTTTGGGTCCCATTGAAGTCCATTATATGGAGAAAAATCCTAGAATGTTTTCATCAAAAACCTTAATTTCTTTTCGACTGAAGAAAGAAAGACATGGACATCTTGGATGACATGGGAGTGAGTAAATTATCAGCAAAAGTTTTTTAAAAAGTGAACTACTCCTTTAATAAGGAGTTTGAACACTCCAGATAAAAAGTTAAATTACTCACCCTCATGTCATTCCAACCCTGCAAGACACGGGGAACAATTGAAGATCTTTTTGATGAAATCTGAGAGCTTTCTGTCACTCCATTGACAGTCTATGCAATTTGCCCAATAACATTGCATTTCTGGAAAAAAGCAGACACACAATTTTTAAAGGCTGTGAGTGCATTGTTTCACCGCAGACATTATCTTCTGTTTTTAGTTGTTACCAGTACATTTTCCCGGAAATAGCAATCACACAAAAAAGTTAGCCTAAAAAATCCTTTTCTGCACATTAATGTCAAACTACTGAACATATTTGCTTGTATTTTCCAGTAAGTTAGTGTCTGATATTTCAAATATTCCTGATATTAAATTGAAACAATTTAAGTAAAGTCAATATTATGTATAGCAATATACAATATACAATACAGTATACAATACAGATAGTTTTAAAAAATGTGTTAAAAGTGATAAAGACAATAATGCTGCAAAGTGCAAACATAAGTTAACGTTACACAATCTGCGGTGACGCAGTTAACACTAAACAGTGTAATAACCGGAGAATGGTAAAACTGCTAACGTTACAGTATGGAAGCGGCGTTTCCTCTTATTTTCACACCGGGTTGAACAACATATACGTAAAGTCTTTTTTACACCAATCTAAAATAAAAAAAGAGAGATATGAGGACATTATATGTTATACTCACCTCTAAGCTGAATGACTTGACAAGGCCTCGCGCAATGAACTTCGTTTCTTCCAGAAAACGCTTCTCTTCCGTCCCACTTGTGAATGGCCGTCACCACGAGTAATGCTGTCATGTCTTTGTGTTTTAATTATGATAGTTCATAAATATGAACGTATATGAACGATAATTTCAGTGAGGAAATCAACCAAACCGTATAAAATAGCAGACACTACGCGGAAAGACGCTGACTGACCGTAATGAGCATCAGCTGCTCTCGAGACTCGTTGTCATGACAACGCCCGCGGCGCGTTCGCGCGAAGGAAGCTCTGGTCACATGGGCTATGTCGCACAATACAGCATAACTGCAGTACAGTGTAATATTAATGGTAGGCCAAGACTTCAGATGCAAAAACCAAAAAGTTCATCTGCCTTTTTTTTTTCATATAAAGCTCCTTTGTTTAGGTTAGTAGTTTCACTTTTTAATGGCAACTAAACTGATATCATTGCCTGAGAGCCCAATAAAAACAAAATGCTAATTAAAAAAAAAAAATAGATTAGAGTTTTTTTTTTTAAGTCTATCACTTTTTAAAGTGTATCACTGAACTGCAGTTATTGTATCTATAGGCTACTTCATTATACTGCAAATCTACAGTTGTACTGCAGTTTTACTTCACTATTCTGAAGTTGTACTTTTTGTACTGCAGTTTTACTGCAGCTGTACTTCAATGTACTGCAGTCACATTGTATCTATACTGCAGTTATACTTCGTTAATACTGCAAATCTACAGTTGTACTGCAGTTTTACTTCACTATTCTGAAGTTGTACTTTTTGTACTGCAGTTTTACTGCAGTTGTACTTCAATGTACTGCAGTCACATTGTATCTATACTGCAGTTATACTGCAGTTATACTTCGTTAATACTGCAACTCTACAGTTGTACTTCATTGTACTGCAATTATACTGCTTTGAACTGCAGTTTTACTGCAGTTGTACTTCATTGTACTGCAGTTATTTTTTGTAAGGGAAACCTGTATACAGCTGTTCTGTATGCCCAGCGTTTCTGCTGGTCGTGTGTGTGTGTGTGTGTGTGTGTGTGTGTGTGTGTGTGTGTGTGTGTGTGTGTGTGTGTGTGTGTGTGTGTGTGTGTGTGTGTGTGTGTGTGTGGTCTTTTTAATATGTGGCTGCAGTATTGCTAGCATCAAACTGTTCCATTGACATTCTAAAGTAAATTTTGAATCGCTCGGGATTACGCAACTCCTTGATGAGCTGAAACTCTCCTTCCTCTCGGCACAAGATTGGATGGACCCTCTTTTTCTTCTTTTTCTCTTTTAAAGAAGAGAGAGCGCAACAAAATCATCCTCACTGCTTGACGAATCCTTTTTGTATTTTTGCGTTTTTTCCCGCAAAGGTTTAATAAATACGCATCGGACTCAGTGTGCAAGGTTTCTGTGCGTGACGAATTTTTAGGCTGATGAACACGAAAAAACGCATACGAAAAATTCGGACTCAGTGTGCAATGGCCTTAACTCAATCATTTCATTAGCTCACATTAGTGCACTGTGTGCATCACAGTAGTTTTTTTCTAATAAAAAAAATACACAATCATCCTAAAAAGAGACCGTATAACCAGGTGTAACGTTAACGTTAGGCCTTCTCATCAACACTCACCGCGACCGAATCCAAGAGGGTAGTGCTAACGTTATAGGCCCAATAATCATCGCAAACATATTGAAAAAACTGTATTTTATCTTGACAGTTAAAACATCAAACAACACTAGAAAAATAAATGAATTAAATGACTTACTTGTTTTTTTCATCTGAATGAATCCTCTCGAAAACGATCTTCTGACTGCGTCTGCATGATCCTCCTCAGGATTTAAATTAACCGCCAAAACCTTTTTTTTTTTCATGCGGCTGAGTTCCTTAAAATGTAGTGGCCCGCTTGAGACAAAACGAACTCGGGCCGATGGTAAACACACACAAACAAACACACACACACACACACACACCGAGTATAGACCTGACACCAGTACAACTGCTTTCAGCCGTCAATCAGCCAGATGTGTTAATATGCACGGATGGATCAGATTCAGAATCAGAGCAGTTAAATATTACGTTCTCTTTCATAGGTTCTCTCAACGCTGCGGAAAGCGCAGTGGGATATTCTCTGAATGTGCCGATTGTCTGAAGCCTTATAGAATCACGCCAATTCATTGGCTGATGGCGTCCGCGCAATATGGCTCCGCCCCGACGCTCTTACGTCGCATCATACGTATTCGCGCGCGCGCCATCTGCTCCTCAGATTTCTCTGCCTTCAGAACGAAGCGGTCACGTTTGCCCTTCGCTCGTGATTTTTCTGAGCTACAATTACATTTGGATTATTCTCGGCGCTTCTGCGACTGTTCAAGCGGAACTCTGTTTCTCCTTACGGTGAAGCTGCCATGGATTACAGACGCTGTACTCCGCCATGTGCTCGTTACATCGCTAACGACGACCCACACAGTAAGTGCGTTAAATGTTTGGGTTTTTCACATGCGCGTGAGGCAGTTATAGGATCGTCTAAATGCAAATTCTGTGAAAATTTGTTGCTCAAAACCCTCAAATTGCGGCTCGCGGTCTTTGAGAGGGAATCATTCGTCTCCCCCTGTCGCGCTCCCGAGGCCTCTCGGGGATCCGCGACCTGGGGTTCGGATGTAGAGCTTGAGGATGCGGAGTTCGAGCAGACGAGCCCCGCTCTTTCTCTCCCTCCCTCCCCTCGGCACGCGCGAGACATGCCAGTCGAATTTTCACACGATTATTTGCGCCCCAGCCCGGGAGCACGCGACGCGGTTTCTTTCGGGCTGGAGGATATACTTTTTACCGAGGCTTCCGACTCCGAGGATTTCGGGCCTACTCTCGCCGACGAGGTTATTCCGCCGAGCGGCCAGGAAGCGCGGCCTACTGCGGCCTACGCGGAGCTCGTTGACGTGCTTTCGCGCGCTACGGAGAAGCTCACTATTGATTGGCCCGACGAGCCACGTGAGTCTCAGTCGTCGAAACTCGACGAAAGGCTTCTCAGTGGCCCTAATTCTAGGCCTCAACGGAGGAAGCTGCCATTTTTCAGTGATCTGCATCATGAGATCTCCAGATCCTGGAAGCAGCCTTTCTCTTCGCGCCTCACTAATGCGGCTGCTGCTGATTTCACCAACCTGGTAGGTTCTGTGGAACAGGGCTATTCCGCCATTCCGGCGATTGAGGAAACTTTAGCCGACCATCTTGCTCCGTCGTCTGCGCCGTCCTGGAAGTCGCGCCCCCTTCTCCCTTCTAAAGCATGTAGGACTACTTCCTCTCTGATTGGGAAATCCTACATGGCGGCTGGGCAGGCAGGCATGACCCTGCACACTATGGCCATTCTTCAGGCCTACCAGGCGGATGTCCTGAAGGAAATGGACGAGGGTGACGGTGTGACCCCTGAAGCGGTCAAGGAGCTTCGTAAGGCTACGGATTTAGCCTTAAGAGCCACCAAGCATACCGCACGTGCTATAGGTCGCTCTATGGCTGGTTCTGTTGCGGTGGAGCGCCACTTGTGGCTTAATCTCACGGAGATCCGTGATAAAGAGAAGGTTTTCCTCTTGGACGCCCCCATTTCTCAAACAGGTTGTTTGGTGAGGCGGTCAACACAGTGGTTGAGAAATTCCGCTCCTCCAAATCCCAATCGGCCGCGTTCAGACAGTTCATGCCCAGGAGGGCTAGGGAACCTTCTGCTCCCCCCCCGGTGCGACCCAGAGAACGTCCCTCTCATAGACCGGAGTTCTCTTCCAGAAGAAGCGAACCAGGGCATCCCCCACCTGCCACGGTTTGGGGAGCCCGCGGTCGCCCGTTTCCCCGTCAACGGCCTCACAAGCGCCTCCAGTTGAAGCGGTCCGACAAACCGACTGCTCCGGCGGCGCAGAGCCGTTCCTGACCCTCCGGTCAGAAAAAGGAGAGCTCCTCTGGTTCCTCAGGGTTCGGTCAGACCGCGCAAGCGTTTCTGCCCACCTCCCAGCTCTCCTTTCCTTGCCCTGTCACCTTCGCCACTCAGAGTGTCTCGAAGTGCAGGCCATATTTCACCTTCTCTACTCAGTCTGGTGCGGGAGGAAGGAGACGCTTTCGGCTTTCTCCCCTCACCCCCCACGCTCTCTATAACTACCGGCCGCATCCTCGGAGGCACTTTCCGTTTTCCTCCGAAGCAGGCGGACCTGGTCACCATGACCCCAATCTCGATGCCTCCCATCACGTGCCAGGACGCCGATGGCCCTCCTGCACAGTCAACCTCTTTACCCCAGGAGCGTCAACACGGCACCCTTACTCAGGTATGTCGTCTGCATTACAACATCCCTCCTCCTCTATCACATTTCCTTCCAGAGTGGGAACGCTTACCAGGGGTATCGTCCTGGGTTCTTCGCACAATTCGGTTCGGCTACACTCTTCAGTTTTGCCGCAATCCCCCCTGTTTCAACGGGGTGTTTCCTACTGTAGTAGACAGCGCCGCTCAGGCTTCTGTACTGCAGCAGGAAATCTCTTCACTCCTTCTCAAAGGAGCAATAGAGGAGATTACTCCAGGGGAAACCGAGCGGGGCTTTTACAGCCGTTACTTCCTGGTCCCGAAGAAGGGCGGCGGTTTGCGTCCCATACTGGACCTCCACCGGCTGAACTTCGCCCTTTACAAAGGGAAATTCAAGATGTTGACGCTGAAAGCTATCATATCTCAGATTCGGCCAGGGATTGGTTCGTGACGATAGACCTAAAGGATGCTTATTTTCACATCCAGGTTGTACAGCGACACAGGCAATTCCTCAGGTTCGCCGTTGGAGAAAGGGCGTTCCAGTACAGGGTCCTTCCCTTCGGCCTATCTCTAGCTCCAAGGACATTCACAAAGTGCATGGATGCAGCTCTGGCCCCATTGCGGCTCCAGGGCATCCGTGTTCTAAATTACCTGGACGATTGGCTCATTTTAGCCCAATCCAGGGAGCTAGTGGCCCACCACAGAGACGTCGTTCTGAGTCATATCCAGTCTCTCGGTTTGAGGTTGAACTCGGAGAAGAGTGTTCTTGCTCCGGCTCAAAGCACCGTTTTCTTGGGGGTGAACATTCCGTTCCATGGATTCCGTTCTCATGCAGGCCCGTTTGGCCCCTGCACGGATTTCCAGCTTGACGACATGCTTGGCTCGTTTTTCACTAGGCCATCATGTGTCTGTGGGCACCTGCCGCAGGATGCTGGGCCTTATGGCTGCGGCCTCCTCCGTGCTACCGCTGGGCCTACTCCACATGAGACCCTTCATGTGGTGGGTGAAACTCTCAGGGGTTCGACCTCCGGGTCAACCCTTCGCCTACTGAAGGTATCGCGCAGTTGCTTTCGAGCCCTGTCAGTTTGGCGGGACCCTCTTTTTCTTCGGAAAGGGGTCAGCATGGGTGCGGTATCTCGTCGCCAGATGATTACGACGGATGCCTCTCTCACCGGCTGGGGAGCGGTTTTCGAGGGCAGACCAGCGTGTGGGGTCTGGACCGGAGAGGCTCTCTCCTGGCACATAAACTGCCTGGAGTTAAGGGCCGTTTTTCTGGCTCTGCTTCATTTCCTCCCTCTTCTGGAGGGTCACCATGTCATTGTCAGAACGGACAATATGGCAGTGGTGTCTCATGTGAACCGGCAGGGAGGTTCTCGGTCGCGCACCCTAGACAGGCATGCGCGTCACCTTCTCCTGTGGTCTCAGAGCAGATTCCTATCTCTAAGAGCGGTTCATGTCCCAGGGGTTCTGAACCTCGCAGCAGATTTTCTGTCGAGACAGAAACTCCGATCGGGAGAATGGATGTTGAACCGCCAGACGATGGCTCTAATCTGGAAGGTTTTTGGAGAGGCGGAGGTGGACCTCTTTGCATCTCAAGAGTCATCCCAATGCCCTCTTTGGTTCTCCCTGAGTCCCCCGGCCCCATTGGGGATAGATGCGTTCGCTTACCCTTGGCCAACGCAGAAACTCTATGCCTTCCCGCCCATCAAACTGATCCCGGCGGTCTTGGCCAGAGTGAGAGAGAGCGGAGTCCGCCTCCTCCTGGTAGCTCCGTTCTGGCCATCTCAGCCATGGTTTTCGGAGCTAGTTCCTCTACTGGAGTCTCCCCCCTGGAGGATCCCGGTCAGGGAAGATCTGCTGTCCCAGCTACAGGGCAGGATATGGCATCCTCGCCCAGACATGTGGAAGCTGTATGTTTGGCCGATCAGAGGCCGTTAGCATTAAGCTCCGGTCTCCCAACTGACGTTCAGGAGACTATTGCAAGTGCTAGAGCTCCTTCTACAAGGAGATTATATTCTTCCAAATGGAAGGTTTTTGAGACTTGGTGTTTAGCACATGATAAGAGCCCAGTTAACTGCCCTGCTGGTTCAGTACTGGAATTCCTGCAGGAGAAGTTTGCAGCTGGAGCAGCCGCTTCCACTCTCAGGGTTTATGTCGCGGCTATTGCAGCGCATAGGGAATCGGATGAGATTCCCCTAGGCAAGTTAAGGTTAGTTTCTGCCTTTATGCGTGGGGTGAAGCGCCTGAAACCGGCTCGCTCCCCTAGAGTCCCCTCATGGGATCTTTCTGTTGTCCTAGAGGGTTTGACGAAAGCCCCCTTTGAGCCCTTGGAGTCAGCTCCGGATAGGATTCTGACTCTTAAGGTTTCTCTTTTGTTAGCTTTGTCCTCGTTAAAGCGGGTGGGAGACTTACAAGCTCTTTCTGTTAGCGAGTCCTGCTTGGACTTTGCCCCTGGCCTGGTCAAAGTTTCCTTGAGGCCGAGACCAGGGTATGTCCCCAAGGTTCTTTCCTCAAGTTTCCGCTCTCAGGTAGTTAACCTTAATGCTTTCCACCCTCCTCCATTTTCATCTGAGGAAGATAGGGAGCTTAACTTGCTCTGCCCAGTTCGTTCTCTTAAGATATATGTAGACCGCTCAGGCGGTTGGAGGAAATCTAACCAGCTTCTGGTTTGTTTCGGTGCTAGCCGCCGTGGGCTTGCTGCATCGAAGCAGAGGATTTCTCACTGGGTCACAGAGGCTATCTCGTTGGCTTATGGGGTGCGTGGCTTGCCTTCACCTCTTAACATTAGAGCACATTCCACCAGAAGTGTAGCATCTTCTCAAGCTCTTTTCAGAGGAGCACTTTTGGAGGATATTTGTGTTGCGGCAGGCTGGTCCTCTCCGCATACTTTTGTAAGGTTCTATAGCTTGGATCTTGACATGACCCCGGGTTCCCAGGTTCTTTCTGTTTGAACTCGTTTCGGTCGTTGTCTCTTTTATCTACCAGTCATAAAAGCGCTCTAGCTTGGCGAGTTTGGTAGTCCGTTCCCACTGCGCTTTCCGCAGCGTTGAGAGAACCTATGAAAGAGAACGTCTCTGGTTACTTACGTAACCTATGTTCTCTGAATAGGGAACGAGACGCTGCGTTAGCGGCCAAGCTCCTCGCGCTGCTGACAGTTTCTTTTCGGCAGAGAAATCTGAGGAGCAGATGGCGCGCGCGCGAATACGTATGATGCGACGTAAGAGCGTCGGGGCGGAGCCATATTGCGCGGACGCCATCAGCCAATGAATTGGCGTGATTCTATAAGGCTTCAGACAATCGGCACATTCAGAGAATATCCCACTGCGCTTTCCGCAGCGTCTCGTTCCCTATTCAGAGAACATAGGTTACGTAAGTAACCAGAGACGTTTTTCAACGGCTCTGGCCCATCCCCCTCATTGGAGAAAAATCCTGTTCAACGTGCAGGCCAGGCGCGCGCGACGCTGTGATCAGGGATGTAGTGGAGGCTAAACGCACGTAAACGCCGTTTACGCACCTCCCAATATTCGGAAATAGCGTTTACCCACCTCCAAAGTGCGTTTATCCACCTCTAAATTGCGTTTATCCACCACTAAATAGCCTGCCGTTCCTAAGACATTTTAAATTAAGCTAATGTCGTATAGTTTCATATTCCTTATTAGTTTCATAGGTTGTAACCTACTCTTTAATAAAACTCTTTCATATTGCGCTGCATTACTGTCAGTGTTGTTGACTATTACTGACGCGGTGTTGACGCTCGCGCAGCCTCGCGAGGACAAATCTATACACACACACACTCAGTTAACAACATACTTCCTATAACAAATCTAAATGTGGAGTTTTTATATTTTATATTTTAACATATGTTAAGCAACCTCAATTATTTTTCCTGAACACCATCACGATTGAAAATGTGACATTGATTTCTTACAACAGTTCAATAAACAGTTAAAATTAAGTCACTTACATTTTAGATGCAATATTGGCTGTTTTTGTTCTGTTTCAGCAGCGAAAATAGTTCCAACCAAAAATCACAGCAGAACCACAGCGCATCTCACAGGAGCACTCAACCTGTTTTCATTACTGAATGAATCAGCCGTTTGAACGAATCGTTTGAATGATGAATGAATGAATGACTCACTCATTAAGACGGTCGCCTGCCGCCACCTAGTGTTATGTTTAAAAGTAGCATTTTCCAATGTTTCTTATATGTAAATTTAAATAAATTTCATAACATTATTTTATGCAATTGTAACTTTTCAGTGTAAATTATTTAATTTGATCAGCCCTACTTAGGGTAACAGCCCTATAATGTCTTATTATTCGAAATAATTTAATTTATTGATCAAATTTAGGAATTTAAAATGAAAGATGAAGCATATACATTTAATAATATTGGGGGAGGGGATGCCCTTTAAAGGTGCAGATATTACAATATGCCGCTTTAAATATCAAAGCTGATTGAACACTGATGAGAATATTGTTTCAGAATAAATTAACAAAAAACAAAAAAATCCGGACGAGCAACTTTTTTACTCGGACAAGTGAATGACAGATTTACTTGTCCAAAGGACAAGCGTATGAAAAGGCTTAATGTCAAGCCATCCCTATAGCAATGTCATCAGTAGACATAGGCCTACACACCGGTAGGCAGTGGCCACGTTACCGGGTGACCACGTCGTGGTCCACCAGAATTTATAGTTTACCCACCTCTTTTTTTACCACTACACCTCTGGCTGTGATCCAAGCTATACGTAAACACATATTTCAATTTCTACAAACACCCCAACGAAGTGGTCCAAATATGGCAAAAAGTACAACAAGAGAAGGATAAACAATTTAAGGATAATGCGTGCCCTCCGCTTTGTTGCAGTTCACTGATTTTTTTTTATCCTTTTTTTCCTAATACTTTATCCTTTTCTAATAAAGGAGTGGTTTCAAATTAATATGTTGCAGGCTCATTTATTGGTAAAAAATAATAATAAATGATAATGCTGAAACGAAATAATCTAATAATATTGGGCTTGTTTTTGAAGCTCCAGCTGCCTATTTGTCTCGCGAGAGTTGGCAAACCAACAACAGGACAATTTTAAGAATTTTCGCTGTCTTATTCATCACTAAGTTCACTTATGATAACGTTTTAGGCGATAAATGAACTGTTTAGATTTCGAATATAGGCAGTCTTGTGAAAATTGATGCCGAATTGACAATTTGCTTCAAAGTTTTCGGAGTTGAGAAGCTCCATGAAGTGAGGCGACAGCCAGCAGGCGCCTACCCCGGCCGCTAGCTCGTCGCTCGGCCAGTCCTGCTTAGAGACCCCGCTGTGAGCTGGAGGTCTCTCAGACCGGTCTCGTAAATAAGGCTTTTATTTAGCCGTTGGGGTTTTGTTTGTTTAAATATCACAACACATGTGACTGTAATCCATCATTATCTTAACGGGAACATAACTCTCTTTTCGGAGTTAACTCCACAAGTTGGCCGATCGTCGTCGTCACACACACACACACACACACACACACACACACACACACACACGCACGCGCGGCCACAGAGCAGGTAGAGGTGGGTGAGAGAGAGATAGGATTAACGTTACCCGTTTCTCTTCGGCAGACTTGTTTACAAATTATGACTATGACAAAGGCTATCAGTCTTAGAAGAGACACGCATAAGTAGCTGCTACCCCAGAGGATTCTGTAGCCTAAACTGTCACTTGAAAAGTACTTCGTACCCCACAGGAAGTGTACCCTTTTACTTGAATAAGGTACTTTTTTGTGCCCAACAGGATGTGTACCCGAAAGGTACTTCTTAGTACCCCATGGGAACACGATAGAACCTTTAATGGTACATTTGTAAAAATTGTACCTTAATTATTACTTTATATGACAATGTACCTTTTCAAAGGGTACCTATATGTACCTTTCACCATGCATATTTCATTGTGTACCCCTTTTCTTTGGAAAGGTACTTTTTGGTACTCTTTGGTACTTTTTGGTACTAGCTGGATACATGTTTGTACCTTTGCTGGCACATTTTTGAAATTTGTACCTTAAAATACTTAATTGTACCCTCACTGTACCTTTATTTCTGAGAGTGTTGAAAAATAATTAGTTCTAGCATCTTTTAAGGCCTCTCTGTAAGCAATCGAGCTCTCCTTCCATGAAATCCGAAATACCTCTAGTTTTGTTTTCTTCCAGTTTCGCTCCATTTTTCTGGCTGCTCTCTTAAGGGCCCGGGTGTGCTCATTGTACCACGGCGTTGGACTATTTTCTTTAATCTTCTTTAAGCGCAGCGGAGCAACTGTGTCTAAAGTGCTGGAAAAGAGAAAGTTAAAAGTTTCTGTTGCAATATCAAGTTCTTCTAAGCTATCTGGGATGCTGAGATTATGAAACTGATTTGGAAGATTATTGATAAAGCAATCTTTAGTGGCAGAAGTGATAGGTCTAACATATTTATAACACGGAGTCGGCTTTGCAGCCTTGGCTAAATGTAATTTACACGAGACTAGATAGTGATCGGAGATGTCGTCGCTCTGCTGCAGAATTTCAACGCCATCAATATCTATTCCATTTGATAATATTACATCTAGAGTATGATTACGACAATGAGTAGGTCCTGACACGTGTTGTCTCACTCCAATTGAGTTTATAATGTCTTTAAATGCCAATCCCAATGCATCTTTTTCATTATCTACATGTATATTAAAATCACCAACAATTAGGACTTTATCTGCAGCCAAGACTAATTCTGATAGAAAGTCAGCAAATTCTTTGATAAGGTCTTTATGGTGCCCTGGTGGCCTGTATACAGTAGCCAGCAGAATTCTCAAACGTGATTTATTGTTTACACTATAAATTTTTACATTAAGCACCAACACTTCAAAAGAAGTATATTTAAAACTAGATTTCTTAGTGGTTTTGTGAATATTACTATAAATTACAGCAACACCGCCCCCTTTGCCTTTCGGACGAGGCTCATGTTTATAACAATAATCTTGCGGAGTGGACTCATTTAAAGTAATGTAATCGTTTGGTTTTAGCCAGGTTTCTGTCAAACACAGCACAGGTTATAGTCTTTAATCTTATCATTAACTATGAGCGATTTTGAATTAAGGGATCGAATATTCAGCAACCCAAGCTTTATCGTTTGCTCATCTGTATTATATCTGTTTTTTATTTGTTGAACATCAATTAGATTTTTAACCTTAGAAAGGTTTGGCAGTTTTTTGGATTTCCAAATTCGGGGAACAGACACAGTCTCTATATGATGATATCTAGGTGAAAGAGTCTCTATGTGATGGGATTTATCTGACCTTGGTGACGTGAGGCCGCTAGCAGACGGTCGGTTTAGCCAGTTTGTCTGCTTCCTGACCTGAGCCCCAGATTGTCATGTTTTATCTCTAAGACTATGAGCCAAATTACTAGAGAGAAGAGCAGCACCATCCCAGGTGGGATGAATACCATCTCTTTTCAACAGGTCAGGCTTGCCCCAAAAACTTTTCCAATTGTCTATGAATTCTATATTATGTTGCGGACACCAATTAGACAACCAGCCATTGAGTGAACACAATCTACTAACTATCTCATCACTCCTTCGAACAGGAAGGGGGCCAGAGCAGATTACAGTGCCTGACATCGTACTTGCGAGTTCAAACACCTCTTTAATATTAATTTTGGTGATCTCCGACTGGCGAAGTCGAACATCATTAGTGCCGACGTGAATAACAATCTTAGAGAATTTACAATTATAGTCTATAAACTTAGAGAATAGACAACAACCTTTTACTTGGTCCTGAAAAATGAATGACATTAATTTAGCACTCTTATGGAAGTATGATCATATTTTGTAACTATCATTTAAATCTGACTAATTTTTAAACTGTTTGTCATGAATAAACATCTCAGTAAATATAGCCAACTAACAACAATTGTACTATCTTTAAATAGGCCTATATTAAAAGTAGGCCTATATTAGCATCGTGTTTTAACCTATTTTCACAATACAACTTTTAACAGATTTTAAAATAATTGTACTTTATATTTTCTAAAAATATATTTAAGTAAAATATACTTGAAGTGAAAATTCAGTTTATTTTTTAAAAGTGTATTTATTTGCACTTTATTAAAAATATATTTTAGGTATATATTTTAACTGTGTGTTGGAAATGATCATTGTAACAATTCATTGAAAGTATACTTTCAAAATACACAATAGTATTTTGCACAAAGTAGAACTAAGTTTTATTTGTCTAATAATGTCGCCTACATTTGTTATTGAAGACAAAGTATGGAATTTTGTAGTATATTTGTAACACAAATAAAGTACAATGTAATATCACTAATCAATGTAATTAGTCCTCATGGTGTCCAATACAGAGGACATAGCAATATATAAATTATATATATATATATATATATATATATATATATATATATATATATATATATATATATTATATATATATATATATATATATATATATATATATATAATTTTTGTTTTTTAAATCCATTGTTTGTTATGCCATATGTATTTGACAGTTTATTAGCTAAAAGGGGGTGAAATGTGTTTTAGTGTTTGTGAAACTAATAATGTTTAGCTCGTTTGACTCTCTGCACTGGACCACTTTCAGACAGTTAGGCTATATTCTGTCATTTAATTATCATGCATGCACTTTATAAAAAAGTTGCTACCCTAAATGTTTAAGTACAATCAACTTTAAGTCATCACAACTTAAATTACATTAAACTGACTTTAAAAAAGAGTTGATTCTTGTAACTTATAAAAAGTTTAAAAAATAGCTTAACTTAAAAACAGATGTTGTCAACTTATTGATCAAGTAGATTTTTTTTACAGTTGAAATCAAATATAAGAGGCTTTCTTTCACAATTAATATAGTTTAATTTAATGGCTGTAGTTAGGCTACTGTTTTGGGTAAACTATCATGACAATGTTTGTATTTTAGAGACTAACTGAACACAATAGGCCTACGCGTGTTCAGGTTTTACTTCGAAGTGTTTTTTGTGGCATTTAGGAACAGGTTATCTCTATTAAAAAATGCTTTCAGAGAACTATAAAGGAAGCGAAACTATTTCAAAGGCAAGTACAGACAAATCATGAGCGGCATTTGTCCTCGACCGGCCATCTGATCTGACCACACACACCTGAGAGCCAATATCGAGACAGGATCATCACACGCAAACAACGATCGCTGCAATGACTTACCAAAGAAACATGGACGTCTATAGGCTTATATGAAGAAAATTTGCAAAAGATTTTAACATTTACTTTTTATCTCGTAAAATATTTACGTATACGACTACTTTTTATGTCAACTTCTGGCATATAGGCTAATCGGATAAAATATGGTGCTTAAATTTGATGTAAGGACGACGCATCTTACCTTTTTGATTTTGTGCGTAATTTTTGTATCAGAATATGGAGCAAACGGCAATGTTGCTTATAGACCGACTACCTCTCCATCTAAACTACCGCCTTGCAAAACAACGGGTGAGACTGGTGCTGATCCCGATCCGGGCAAAACAACCCAAACGATTTTTACACTGAATTACCCCCGTATCCAGATCCCGTTTGAGATTACTTTATGGGTGCTGCTTGCTTCCTTTGCCAAAATAGGTGAGCATTCACACGCTCTATGAAAAGCTGTTTAAATATATACTTTTAAACTAACTAGCCTAAAGGAAGGTAGGCTACATTGTCTTTTTGATGATAGTAGTAGCTTGATTTTATTTATTTAATAATAGGCTAATATAGACTAATTTAATATAGACTGTTTATAATAAATAATTTGGTACTGTTTGTACCAAATCTATTCCAGTTTTACCAGTGGCCTATACATATGTACAGTAGCATTTGTTAAACAATAGTATCTATGCCGGTTGTTTTCGCAACATTTCTCACTACAATATAGGTTTTATTTAGGCTATAATATATATATATATATATATATATATATATATATATATATATATATATATATATATATATATATATATATATATATATATATATATATTGTCATATGTAATGGTTAGTCATAATGGTAACTTTATTCTGTAGTTGAATTAAAATGTAAAATAATAAGATAAAAAATTTACTTAATGTACCATATAGTTTTATATTTATAAGACCTACAAGACCTTTCTCTGACTCACTTTTACAGTTTGGGTATATAATCACAGCCGTGCTGAGAGCCATTATCACACAACTGCGAGTGTCATATCTCTAATATCCCTTACAAAAAAGAGGTGTATTCAAGTGTGCTATTATTTCTTTTAACCTAAAAATAAGAAAGTATATTTTGTCTACTTTTTGTGTACTTGTCAGAAATACACTTAAATTTACACTTAAGTATGACAGAATACTTATACTGCCAAAAAAGTTTAAGTATATTCAGCGTACACTTTAATCTTTTGATCGATAAATACTTGAAAGTATAATTAAGTATTCTAGGTACTTTGCTTGTAATTGTACTCTTTTGATTGAGTAGCCATATTCAATATTTTTTTTCCACCCTTTTACATACTGTCTTATAAACTTACATTGTATGAAAATATTGTTCCTATACTGAGTATCTGACTTTGCGTGTATTCCACTGGTAGTGTACATAGGGATTTACTTCAAATCTATTTAAAGTACAGTTAAAAGTTTTTCAAGAATAAAAATTAATAACTAAATGGGAACACAGTAGTATACTAAAAGTGCTAAAATAATATACAAATACTAAACTATAAGTACTGTATGATGTTGTTCACTTATAGAAAACGTACAAGTATACTTGCAGTATTAAACTAGTAGTTTACTGAGAGTATACTTCAAAGTTTACTTTCATTAACTAAAAAAATGTGCTAAAAGTATTTGACTATATCAGTATACATATGTTCACTTGTTGTACAGTTGCAGTACAAACAAATATCATAGTTGTAAACTAGTTGTGTATTCAAAGTTTACTGCTGTTTCATTTACTTAAAAGTTTAATTTCATACATTAAGCAGGGGGGTATTTAGTTCCCAGTATTGAAATAGTACACTTACAAGTACACCACTAGTACATCGAATACTTGAAATATACTTGAACTTTACTTAAGGATACATAATTAAATGAGCTTGATGTATACTTATTTTTAGTAAGGAAACAACAGATTGACGGTATGTAAATAAAAGAAACAACCACATTCTTAAAAAAATCTATTGTGTGTGGAACTACTTTCTTCATCAATGGATTCAGATAAGATGAGAGAATCGTAAAAATTCCCAGGGATTCTGTTGAAATATCAGCCCTCCTGGAAAGCCTCTCGGCCAATCAGATTTGAGGACCAGAACTAACTGTTATGTATTATGTATATGTATTGCTTTTTTCTAAATAGGATTCCATGTCTACCATAAGATCACGGTCTGGGTGCCAGAATCCTGTTTGCTGATCTCCATTGGTCTCATAGTGGGGGGAATCATGCACTCTGTGAATGAGGAGCCACCGGCAGTGCTTACCTCCAATGCCTTTTTCCTTTACATGTTGCCACCCATTGTTCTAGACTCAAGCTATTTCATGCCCACTCGGCCTTTCTTTGAGAATTTTGGCACGGTGCTGTGGTTTGCTGTTGTTGGCACCTTGTGGAATTCCATTGGCATTGGCATCTCCCTGTTTGCCATCTGCCAGATCGAGGCTTTTGGTGTACAGGACATTAACCTGCAGGAGAACCTCCTCTTCGCCTCGATCATCTCAACAGTGGAACCGGTTGCTGTGCTCTCTGTGTTTGAGGACATCAGTATTCACGAGCAGCTCTATATTGTTGTTTTTGGAGAGTGCCTGTTCAATGATGCTGTCACTGTGGTAAGCGATGTGTGCAATCTTGACATACTAAACTAAATGAAGTGTGAGTCAGCGAAAGGGATTTGGGACTGAGAATAAAACATACTTCTGAGCAATACTCTCAGGATACATAATCTCAATGGGAAATGTGCTTTAAACATGCTTTTATTCGGTATATCAGTCATAAATATTCTCTAATCAAGAACTGTTTTTAAGATGTTGTGCCTGTCATTCATCAAAAAGTTTCACAGTTTGTTTCAAAAGAAATATGCTGGTCTCCTTTCAAATCTGTCCTTAGTAACAGATTATCTGAAGTCCAAAACTTAACAAAACACAGCGTAACTGCTCGGTAATTTGATACAGGCTTAAACACCATGATAAACACAATTAGCTTAAAAAAATTCAGAGCAGTGTTTTGGCTTCTCCTTGACACTGTAATCCTCTGAAACAAACAAACAAACAACAAAATTCTGTGTGATTTTATAATACTATGTGTTACAATTACCAGGGATGCAAAGTATTTGATTAATTGTACTTTATTACTGTAAGTATTTATTATTTTAAGGAATTTGTCCTGATCAAGTAAGTTTTTGAAGCTGTATACTTAAAGCCTGTTCACACCAAGAACAATAACTATAAAGATAACTAAACAATAATTATTTAGAATCCATGCCAATACACAATGTTGTTATGTTTATTATAAGCTTGTGCTATAGCTTTGAAACTGGATTCTGATTGGCTTTAAATGTTTTTAGCATTCATCAGTTGGAAAAAATCCTTCTGAAAGTGTTAGTAGTTCCCTATCAGTCAGTCAAGTTCGGCATTACATCAGAACTGACTGACACATTGGGATCTCGCCTGAGAGCCCAATCACCTTCAAGTGGTAATGAAACAAGCCAATGTACATTAGCAAGTGAGATTTGCATGGCAAGCCACTCCCTGTACATACTTGTATATAAGGCAGTGTGCAACTCACTCATTCAAGCTTTCGATTTTGAGCCGAGCCGAGCCAGACACTTACGCCCTATAAATCATCCATCATGTGAGCTGACAAGAGCGGGAAGCAGTTCTGAGTTGTAGAGATGGCGCATTCAGCGTTGCTCTCAGTTAAAGAGCAAACTTGCACAGGTAAGTGCAGCGATTTCATCACTGGACACTTTAACTATTAAAAGAGCAGTTTTCCCTAAAAGAGCAAGCATGGGTGACGTTGTGTCTTTTTCAAGATGGAATTCTACCTGTGTGTTTCTGGATGAGGTCGTTTCCTGGCCCCCGCGATTGTGGAGCATTTGGTGTGGCCACAGCACCCTTTAAAGTGCTGCCACCTGGCGGAATAAGTTCTCGGCCGCTCTTCCCGCCAAGCAAGTACACCAGGCCAAAGCACTAAAAGAGCTGCACAAGCGTCGTTCTAAACCGGTGTTGATGCCGGAACTGCAAATGGCAACGAAAATCACAGCGCGGGCCCTCGCCAGTCATTTCTGGCCAAGTTCGGGTTGAAAGTCGATTTTTTTCTCGACTCTCCCATCTCCCAGGCCAGCCTCTTCTGTGACACTGACCAACAGTTCTCGGCTGTACAGAAGCAGGCTGAGGTGATCAAATACAAGATGCTGCTGCCACCAGACCACCAGGAGCTGCCCCTCCTCCTGCCCGTCACTGAGGTTGCCCCCCTGCGGTGTCTACATCAGCTCTGGTGTGGCCACAGCAGCAGCCTTTACCCAAGCCGCAATGTTGAGCTGCCCGCAGGAAGGCAAGCGCCAGCGCTAAACCCTCTAAGCAGTCGGTGAAACACCATCCCTGAGACAGGCAACCAAGAGATGAAGGAAGCTGCTCTTTAGGAGACGGTGGACACACTGCTCCTTCCCCCAGAGTAGGGTCCGGGTGGAGAATTTTCAAAAGATTAGTAATTTCTGTCGGTACTCACTTTTGGGCCCGTCACAAGTTTCCATTCAAGATGTTAACACAGAGACACATCCTCATGTGCGTTTGCCACCAAGAACGTGTACTTTTATGTCTCGATTTTACCTCGACACAGACCGTTTCTATGCTTTGGGTCCAAGGGTCAGGCCGGTCCTCTCCTTTGAGCTGTCCCTGATGACCCACGTCTTCACAAAAGTAACAGAAGCTGCCCTGGCAACGTTACGAAAAGTGGGCATTCGCAGAGTATCTCTTTTCTCGGTATGGAGTTGGTTTCACATATGAGTGTGTCCAGTCAGTGCTGAACTGCCTGAATTCATGAATTCACTTGGCTAGATGCCCCATATATTATGATTCCCTCTGGGTAATCACATATGTCTATTCTTCCACGGTACAGTTTCCCTGTCAATAAACCCATGTCTTTCCCTGGGCAGATCCCACACTGCCCCATCTCTGCATTGGTAATGGTTCTATCCCTGTCTAGACAGGACCTACCGCAGGACCTACTGCTCCAATGGTCCGTCCATATGTGTATTTCCACATGTTACCTCCCTACGGGCAGGATGAGGTCTCCGTAGCGTCCCTTTACATCTGAATTAGGCACGCTTCTCTAGTGTTATCCAACCAGTCAGGGCTGT